>VYZV01020522.1:72897-92487 GCA_013401275.1 Pandion haliaetus | reverse complement strand
ATTGTATGCCATACTAGCTTCTAAAACAGAAGACAATGATTTCTATGCTCTGCCTGGTTTAAGTAATTCCTTTTGTTAAAAAAGTCTTTTGCTTTCTTCAACTTTTTATTTACAAGAAACTAAGGAAATGGTAACTTTGAAATAAATAAAAATATATCAGCTTCTCTCTTTCACCACAGAAACAGAATAATAAATATTTTAGTCCTTACTCTATAAAAGCCCCTGTAAGATTGTCACTTTAAGCCCATAAGCAATTTCTGTTACAGTAAGAATATGTGGTTTTGGTCAGCTGAGGATGCAATTTACTGAGTAACAACATGGATGCAATGAATATTGACTGTATTGAAATAAAAAGTTTGGGTCTTCCCACTTTACCAAGCAATACAGGTCATTCCAAACAGCTGACTGCTACCTAATCTTTAGTCAGAGCTGCAGACAATGATCACTTTATTCATTTTTCCAAGTACTGACAAAAGTATCGAATAGCACAGGGTCAAGAATCTATCCCTGTGAATGAGACATCAAAAAAGCATCTCTGTACAGTGAATATTCACTCATTTTCAATGAATGCTGAAACACCTGGAAAATTCTACAAGGCTTTGAGCTGGTATTTGATTTTTTTTTTTTCTTAATTTAGATGACCAAAAAAATTAAAAATTAGCTTAGTATCAACATTACCTTTCTCCACCAAACATGTAAACTCATAAGGAAACATATCATTAGTTTAACAAGAATCTATTTTTCCATAAGGTCATAGAATCACAGAATCATTTAGGTTGGAAAAGACCTTTAAGATCATCGAGTCCAATGGTAAATCTAGCACGGCCAAGTCCACCACTAAACTACATCCCCAAGTGCCACATCTACACATCTTTTAAATACCCTCAAGGACAGTGACTCAATCGCTTCCCTGGGCAGCCTGTTCCAATGCTTCATAACACATTCAGTGAAGAAATTTTTCCTAATATCCAATCTAAACCTCCCCTGGCACAACTTGAGGCCATTTCCTCTCATCCTATCACTTATTACCTGGGAGAAAAGACCAGCACCCACCTCGCTACAGCCTCCTTTCAGGTAGTTGTAGAGAGTGATAAGGTCTCCCCTCAGCCTCCTTTTCCCCAGACTAAATCAGTCAGGACTGATTTGGTAAGATTTCATTTTTATCCGTATGTTGTCTTTATCAAGAGTATTTTGTATTTGACAGTGACATTATTATCAGGACAAACTGGAAAATAACTGATACATACTGAACTTTTTCTTTTAAAATACCAAGTTAAAATCATCTTTTGTCCAGTTTTCAAAAAATTCACCACTCAAAGACCTGGCAACCAGCATTAATATTCCTGACACTGTTTTGGCCTGTTAAATCCAAGTTGTCAGGTTATGGTGATAAAAAGATAGTTTGGCATTAAAACAAAGCAAATACAGAAAATGTCATTTGTTGGGTTTTTAAGATCACATACACTAAAAAAAAAAAAAAAACCAACAACACAGGTTTTATGTAATATTCCCTTGTTTATAAATATAACAATAACTGCTAATATTTTAGCCAAGAGCTCTGTATTCTCATGCAAAGACCAGCTTACTGGAGCAGTATATGATTCCTGTGAAACAATAAAAGTAATTTATTTGTTCACTTTCCCACATAAAAGTCAAATGCAGATCATTTCCACCCATTGGCCATAAAATCAACGTTATTAATCAGCTACCCACTTGCTAATGACCATTATACCTTGTTTCTGGGAAAAAAGTGTACAACTGCAGTTCCTAATGCAAATTATTACAGCTATTCACCGAAATCGGCAAAGCTATCTGGATTTATATCAGTTAAAGATTTTTCACATGGTATGGAGAAAGCATATTAAGAGTACAAAAATGACCAGTGCATGTTATAAGGATAAGATTTACAGCGACTGCTATAATTTCACCCCTCCATTAAATATCCATCCTGTTTAATAATGTGACCTATTCAAAAGATTTTTAAAGCATTTCAAATGCATAAAATTTAATTTCACTCTGTCAGGGAATTTTATTTCTTATTCCTATGAACCTAAGTTCCAATACAAGTAAGTATATAAGAATTCTCATCTTAAGTTAATTTTCCCCCTAAATCCAGTGTCAGTGGTTAACTATTGGAGTGCTGTTCACCTTTTTCCAGCACAATAATAAAATGCAACTTCAGGAATCTTATACAGAAATGATCTTTTAAAATAAAAAGATTTGTGAAAAACCCTGACATTGAAAATAAGAAGAACTATTGGCTACTTCACTTGCAAGCATTTTTGTAACAAGACTCAGTAGGTCTCAATCAATTCTGATTTCCAATCAAGATAAAAAATTAAATATTATACAATATTCAACTTTCTGCACCATGAGACACTGACAGAAGAGGTGTAAAATGGAGAAAGAAGTAAGCAGCCCAAAGTAGGTGTACCAATATAGTCAAAAGTTGGTGTTAAGGTTGTGTCTTGTAGGCAAAGCAGGGTTTGGAACAGGAATTGGTGGACCAAAGTAAGCATTTGAACTCAGATTACATTGCTTTGCTCACTACTATGGAGAAAAATAATTCTTCCCTTCTTTTAAAAGATGTTTTTAAAAGACATGAGGAATTCCAGAGGTAGGCTGACAGATCATCAGGTTTCTATTTTGATAGAACAGGATTAACAAATCATCATTTAAGAACAGCTATTCCAGGTCAAATCAAAGGTCGATGTGCAGCACAGTATGACATTTCTGACTGGCCCACACCTGATTCTTTGTGAAAAGGCACAGTAACAGCACAGATGTAGAAGGATCTTTCCACTGATATATCCGACCCAGCACCCACCAACCTCTGCCTTAGGAATTTCCTGAGCCAAAGGCTGTATTCATCTTAAAAATGACAGTGACTTTTTCAAATCAGATGATCAGTAGTTACACCAGTCTAAGACATGACAAATCTGATGTTATCTTCTTCCCTCAGGCCTTACCTTTCAATCTCCCGACTTCTTATACCCAACTAAAAGTACAACAGCAACACAGCATCAGAAACACGGGATGAAATGGCTCCCACAGCTCCACCCAAATTACTGAAGACTGATGAAGTAGAGATACCAGATCAGACCAGCCAGATGGTACCTCTGATGAGGGAAAATACTCCAAAGTCCAAGGTAACAGCTGTCAGGGCAGACCTGCCAGCCCGTAACTTGTCTGTAGCTAGCCAGCATCTTGAATCCCATGCATATGGACCAAAAATAAATAAATGAAAAATCACCAGATGAAAACCTGTACTCATCCTCTTATAGTCGCTATCTTTCCCTTTTTCTGTCTCTTTCTTCCACAGCAGGGAAAGTGAGGATCAGGGTTCAGACACACGAACGAGTTGCCGTACTTCAGCATAGGTCAACCACAGCAGCTCTGTGCAATTCCTTCCCACCCTGAAGGTCAGGTGAAACACAGCTGCTTAATGCTCTTCAGGGGGTGCTCGCAGTAGCCACAAAGCATAGCCACCACCTGGCCCACACCTGGAAACTTGCTCTGGCACCTGCACCCTTACCCTGAACTCACAGCCAGACAGCAGATCTACCCTTCACTCAACAGGAGCTGCTCAACAGCCTGAGAAACATTCAAAACAGCCCACGTCTCTACCAGTGCAGACTCAAAGTCCGTCAACCCTTTTAGGCTGCCTCCAAAAGCAGCCAGCAGCAGGAGTCAAGGGAAAAATTCATGAACAAGACAAGGGCTTCTTTGGGTGAAACTTCTTATATGCTCTCAAAGGCTTCACTGATTTGCTTCTCAAGGACATTGAAAGCCAGAGGTGGTATCTTTATACTATCAATGTTTTTTTCTTTTATAGTTTTAATGTAAATCATCACAGATCTAACAATTCCACTGTTACAGGAAGACGGAAACAAGAGATTCAGTTTTGATTAGATTTATTCTATACCATGCAATTCAAAATGTTTGTAAGTAAAAATAATTAAAAATATTCTATAGCATTTCAGAATCTCACAAATCTCTTGGTCTGTTTTGTATAGTAACTGGGCCAGGGAAGATCTCCACATCTAAAACACTAAAGTGCAAAATTTTATTCCTTTTTTAAAGGACTTTGCTAAAACCATTGCCATAGATCCAAAGCTCGTTTACTGTGAAACGCAACTGCAGCAGAAACTCCAGCCCTTTTCTCATTGATCTGGTATTTCTCTACCTGAAGCTACTGGCGAATAGGAAAAGGCCACCTACCCTTTAGTTCTGCTTTTCTTGCTCCTTTTCCCCAAGCGTGTCAAATGGTTTCTTGGTTTCTACTCTCACCTTAAGAACAGTTAGCATTTTCCTAATTGAAATTAAAAAAAAAAGGGTTGGAGTCAAACATATAAGAGTTTATTTTTTCAAGTTCAAGATTCAGGAAACACCAATCTTTTAAATGATAACAATATTTAAAAAAAGTAAGTAATTGCATTAACATGATTAGATCACAATATACTGACCCAATGCAGCTTAATTCATATGATGGTAACAGGCCATTAGAAACACGAGAGCTTTGATGTGAACTAATCTTACCCTTTTCAAATTGTTTAGTAACAGCAAAAGAACAAAGAGAGCCTCCCTTAACAAAACAGTTTCTGGAGGCAGCATTTAAACACCAGCCATGTTATTTGAAACAATCCAAATTGGCCTGCAAGAAGTTGACATAGTCCCTTTTTAATAAAGGCAAATGAGCTTGAAAACTAATCTATCAAAATGGATTGTGTTTAATCAAAAAAAGCAAAAGTCATTATCAACAACAACATCCCCTTAAAGCAAGCCAAAAAGTCTGCCAGCTTTTAAGTTGTGCACAGTAATCTACTGCATCTAGATTTCCAAGGGCAGTCCCAACCCTGTAATTACCCAGTAGTCACAACTAGTTTTCCTGACAAAGCCAAGTGTACGCAGAAATACCAATTATAATAATTCTTTACTGAGGTTATTCTTCACTGTGTTTTCTAATGCTAAAACAAGCAAATTTCAGAGAAATACTGAATGCCAAAAGGGACAAAACATGAATGATTCAATTCTAGATAATGCCACACATGATCAACATTTCCTGTTTTCTAGCTCAGCTTCCACTGAAAGTCAATGATACATTTTAAATAATAAAATAAGAGACCCATTAAGTCTTATGTCACTTCTGTGACAACATACTTTTTAAAGGGCAGAAAACTCCACTGCAGCCATAAAATTCATGAGGGATTTTCCTGAAAATTTTGACATCATGTCCTGTCTGGACTTAGCTGCTAACACTGTCTTCACAGCAGTTAATTGATACCAAACCACAGTAAAGATAAATTGATCATTTTTTATATCTTGTTTTATCCATGTACTGGTTTCTTGACACATACAGGGTAGCATTTTCCCAAAGAGTAGAAAGCAGTTACAAATAATGCTAATACTATTTATATGATGGATTTTCTGGTAATCCAGTAACGCTGCAACAAGAGAAAATAAATGTTGTAGTGAAATGTCATCTTTATTTTATTTTGAACCATATAAGAAGTTCCCTTTTTTAACCTTGCTCAAATAACCTTTGGATTGCCTCTTCTGCTCTTTTCAATCCTTTCTAGCCTGTAGGAGATACTCCTGCCTATAGATCTATTCTGCTTGCGACAATGCTTTCCTGCAGCCAGTAATTCCCACAAGATGCATTTCTCTAAGTGTGGTATTACCAGCTACATTGGGACAGACCCAGGAGAAAGTCGTTAAGGTTCAAGGAAAGAGCCAGATCTTGTCAATAAGAGCAGCAATACTAAAGCTGTTTATGAAGTTTTAAGTATCACAATGGCCCTCTTTCTATTCTGTGAAGAAGATGGCGTGTTTCATTTAAAGTCCTTTGGAATTCTTCTGCAATAAACCCACCACTCAAAGAGTATCAGTATCATCATCCTAGCCTTGATTCAATATGTGTATAAGATAGAACTGCTGGAAAATTATAAAAATTACTTTAAAAAGCTTAATTATTTATTTCACTGCCATTGACCTATTAAAATTTCAACTCCCTCTTTGCCAGGAAATAAGTAAAAAACAAATACTTTTTCTATTTAATTCCAACAATCTTTTCAGCTTAGGCATTGCCACATTCTTATATTCAAATGAGTTCCAGAAATCCCAAAAAGCACTCATTTATTAAAAGAATTTTATTCGAAGTATTTTGGTGTGATCCAAAAGCTATTTAGCTTAGACAAGTAGGCTGTTGGTAACAACTATTGAAGCTTAAAACGCGAGATATCAGGCAGGGAGTTTGTCTCACATTAGAAGACATAAAAGGTAATTGCTTCTTTTAACTTACCAACTACTAGAAATACATCTGAAAATTTTTCATGGGTGAAGTCCATTAATACAAATAACTGCATAACTAAATTCTGTTTACAGGGTGTCTTATATATCACATGATAGTTATACATGGGTGAACCCTTGCTCAACTTTTTTAAACCATGTATTTTCTATCCTTTATGCTTTTGCATAAAAGTCTTCAAACTTATTTCCCAATTATTCAGTCACAGAACCACAAATCACTCAAAAAAGGAAATCCGTAAGAGTTAATTTGGGCAATATTTCAACCTCAAAATGAAGCAGTAAATGAGCACATTTTCTTTTGCTGCTTTTTCTTTCTCAAAAGAAACTAACAATGATAGCTTCCGTGGCAACAAGACACAAACACATAACATCACTGATTCAAACAGCTAATCAAGGACAGATGTCTCACGAGAATATCAGAGCAGCCTTCTGGATTTCCAAGCATGTCTGTCTTTTCTACAAGTAAAATTATCCCCTTAGCTAGGAAATCCAGTGTCATTCTGAAAGTAAAGACATAATTCATTTTCCAGNGGGCAGGGGTGGGGGGTTGTTAAGACCAGAAGCGTTTGTCACAGCCGTATGGAAGTCCCAGAGAGCAAAAGTGTTTTCATGGGAGATACTTTTAGAAGTAGTTTTCATCCTAACTTCCAAAGTACACTAGCACTTCTGTAAGATGCTGGGTGCCCTAACTTACAATGAATACATTAATAATATTTTCAAAGTGATTTCAGAGTGTTCTGGCATAAGATCAAGCTTCATGACAGTTATAAAGGTCTTCTCTTAGGGATTCAAAGTTCACAGGTTCACATATACTCTTCTGTATAACCCACACGTACAGAAGTCTTGTGTGATCTATAAGATTCCAGTTTCATTTTACCTAGAAAATTCATCCTACATCATTTTAAGGCTAAAGGTAAAAACCCCAACCAATCCTTATTTCACTTACCTTTCTTTTGCATAACAGCACATTCCAGTTACACATGTGAAACAGTGATTATTGAAAGCTTTTGATAGCATAAGACTACAGTGTAAGATTAATTAGTAACACTATAGTAATAGCAGTGCTAATTATTTCATCCTAACCTACAGCAAAACAGTATGCACAACACTGCTAGCATTAGCAATTATTCTACAGTGTACAACTCACACTGAACATACTTGCACTGTGCTGAACGTAATTCAAATATAACATCTCCCAGAACACAGAAGAGCTAAGGTAGATATTGGGAGGTAGACTGACTTACCAAGACAAAATAACATGGGAGAGGAGGCAGGCAGGTTCTGGCAAGAAAACAGCATTGGAAAAATTCAATTTTAGTTCCCAATTTGTTCCTAAGCAGCAATGAGTACATTCAGATCTTGTCCTCAATCCCATGAAATCAGTGATGGGACTCCTGATGACAGAATCTCAAGTTACTGGAATCTCAACATAAAAGTTTCAACATAAGGCCACATGGTGGGAATGGATACCCAAGTCAAACAGCACATACATGCCTGGGTACACAGTCCTGGGACGTGCTAGTGCCTTGGCACATGGGAGCACACAGCAGGGCAAGGTCCCTGGAGCTCAGATGCAGCTGGAAGTTGTGCCTTTGAACAGGACAGCTGTCCAGCTGCAGAACAGCACCTCTTCCAGGTCCCCACGCAGGAGGCATCAGCGGACTCCCCAGCTGTGTCTGTATCTAGCACAAGGGGTATGAGAAGATGAATATTACACTGTAAATGCAGGAAATTAATGAGCCTCAGTGGTGAAACATGAAGCAGATGGCAGAACAGCATGCCCTACCACATGAGACTTGCGGGTCCACCTCTGGGACGTCAGATTCTGAACCCTATTTTTTGGTGTTTGGAGACCTTCTGAAGACGCACATAGTGTGTTACAGTTGCTGGCAGCCCCTGTTGCTTGCTTATTGTAAAGAAAAGGCTACGCTCAATACTGAGGAGGAGAAAGCCTGTTCTGGTACAATCCAGTCTGCCAAGGCCAATCTTCCTACAGTAAAATTTTTGAATGCATGGGCAAAAGCAGAAGTTGCAGAAATCACCCCTACCTCTCAAAATTCAGAGAAAGTAGATCAACTGGAATTGCAAGCTAATCTGCAGTCTGGGCCAGAATGGTAGATAAACATCACTATGCAAAATTATCTTGGAGCTTTAAAAATCTTTCAGGCATTTTGGATATTAAAATATATTGGTTTTCTTTCCATTTAGACTTAATTATAAAATCAGCGTTACTGCAAGAAGAACAAAGTTGACTATTTAAACAAAGCTAGTTACAGTTTTTAGAAAGACCAAATGAACTTTGTAGAATCCCATAGTCAGATCTTTTACTCCACCTTTTTTTCTGAGAACTCAGCTTTACTTGGAACAATAAATCAAAGCCATTGTGCCTCATTATTCTAAATTCCACTCTTTATCATTACAGGAATTTAATCAACGTCATTTTCTCACATGAGCTACAACAGCCACCTGCCCTCCCTCTTGAATGTCCTGCAAATGCTCTGTGCAATTTTGGTTCTAAAGAGTGGCAGGAGTATTCATATACTCAGAGCTTCTCATTTACTGAGCCATCAGTACTTTTGTTAGTAGCGTTATAATGACAGGTTAAGGTGGATGGAGAAAATTTTAGTGGTCTGAAAGAGTTGTTCCTCTTTCTGATGTAAAGATTTAAGACAATTAGCATCTCCCTGCTGAAATGGCGGGAGATGTACAACAAATACCCCCTGAGAAGATTAGACACCAGTAGAAAACTTGCCAAACTGCGGCTATACACCTTATTTCATATTACTACATGAAAATAAATCATTAAATGAGACTCAAGGAGATTTCTAATCACTAACAATACTAATTACAGAATTATCATCAGACAATCAAGCATTCCCCACTTAATCCTAGCTGAACTAAATATCAATTGCCACAGAAAGACCGAATGTGACTCACTCCTACCTTCACACCTTGGAAAGCTGACTGTAAGAACTGTGGAGTTAAACAGATCAGGAGAAGGCAGTAGATAAAATACAAATTACTTTTGTTACGTGCTTGCTTGATCCAACAAGCCTGGTACAACAAGCTATATCTTATTTTTGCCTATGCACCATCTCTCCCCTCCACACTACATGCAAAAGTGTACTCCAGGGAAATTCTCCTCCAACTGCACACCGACAATAAAACTCCAGACAAGTGTGTATCAGCAAGACATAGTGATTAAAAAAAGCATATTGTGACATATATTCACAACTTCTCACTTTCCCTTATGTATACAGGTTAATGCTAGTGAAATAACTAATACAAAATATGATGAACTACACAAATGAGTAGGAAACCCACCAGCCCACTCTCCCCTCATCAGCTCCATTTCTCACAATTAGGCACATTCACTTACATTTCTATAAATATCTGTATTTCCATCCCAAACAATCAAGAGATGCTCTGGCAGCAAATGGTGCTCAAATGTTGTCTCAAAGTTAACTAGAAAGCCCCATGTTGTCTCCTAATAACCGGACTTGTTTTTTTTCTTTCTATGCCTTTATCATGAGGTTCCACATTTTCCTCATCCCTCTCATCTAGAAATTGAGTGACCAGGAAACTGAATTTGCAAATTTAATTTCTTGTGAATCTACAGCATTTAGACAGTAGTAAAAAGAGTTACTAGAAACCATACAATCATGGACCTACTAAACTGGGTTGCTTGGTTTGTTTGTAACATGGGCAGGTTTGCCAGCACAATTTGTACCCATTTTGTTGTTTGTGGTGCAATTCCTTGATCAGCAGATAAAGACTTTCAAAGAAATATACCTGGCAGCAACATGCTTGGAAAGCAGATTTGCACGTGCTTACTCTTCTCCCAAACAGTAGGCTACTTCATGGTCAAAAATCTCTCACTGAAAACATTGTTCACAGCTGTGGTTACTCCCAGCTCTTTTGATTCACTCTCCCAGCAGTGCCATACCAATAGATCACAGATTCTTCCAGAATACACAAGCTACCAGACACATCTCTAGTTATTTGGCAGGGTTTCTCTATACTTACACAATTTGTGTGGTTATGGAGATATGTTATCTCTCTGGTCTCATACCCACATACAGATTTGCTTTTGTCTTTCTGACACAAGAACATGCACTATGATTCATTATAATTCACCTGCAGCAGCAGGGGCCATTGTGAGACATCAGCAAATTACCTAAATTCAGCTGCTTCCAAGAAGATGCACGTATTGCAAATAAGAACCATTAAAGTTATGCAAGATCATGCTGTACAAAGTACTTTTTGTTTCCAGGTTCTTATATTCTCTAATTTTGTGCCATGACAAAATATTACAAGGACAGTTAAACAAGTAACAGATAGGAAGCATATCCATTAATGTCTTCATTAAGTCAAGAAGTCTTCAAGAACTGTGTAGAGTTAGAGTTAAGCAGGAAAACATATTTTCAAAATTACAGTTAACACAATTACCCCAAATTGTTTCTGGTTTTTTATACCTTATGGGTCATGCATGATGGTACAAATCTTGATGTAATTCTCAGCAGTCACTGTTAATTCATCTCAAGTATATTCTTTCTATAGGAGATGTTTAAATACACTTATTCCTGTTTTAACTAACAGGTACAAGGATATTAAGACAAAAACCTGAATTCTTCTCTTGGTCATTCCTGCCATCAGTCAGTTATGGAGTCAGCCTAGTTATATCATCCAGGTAGTGGTACAGATTTTGGTCCCAAGTGTCACTGCTGGCAAACTGACAGGATAGGGGCAAACTGGTGAAGTGCTGCACTAAGCTTTACCACTGCAGCTTGTTTTCAGAATTGTGGCTTTTCAGTCAAATGAACTGGAACTTACATCAAAAATTACTAGCTGACTGTCTGATATGTCTAAAAAGTTAGTTTAATGAAAAAAAAATTGCTATGGAATGAGAAACATAATGATCTTGTATAATTAAGACAGTAAATGCTGTTGGACTTACATCTGTCATTGGTCCAAATGCACTACAAAAAATTCCAACACTATCATTATATTCTCAAGACAAGCTGCTCCTTCAGCTAATATATAACTTTTTATAAAAACTATAGAAATACTTCACTTTTTAACAGACAACACTTGCAGCATTAATTGTAAAATCTAGGGAAGTGAAATCTCTCATTTAGAGAGATGCTCATTTCAGATTCATGCCATTTAAAGTATCACCAGGATGATGGATATTGTCTCAAGGTAAAAAAAAAAAAAAAAAAAAATCACATAAAAACATCTTTAAAAGTTGGAAGTTTAAAAGGAAAATAAGTGATTCTATGCTCTTACAAGAGTTTCTCACTGTCAGCCAGTTTACGGAATTTTACCTCGTACTCTGTAAAGTATAAAAGCAAACATGACTCTTCAAAACATTAGACAGCACAAATGCACACAGTGCAAGTTGCTGTTTTAAATACAGATTTTTTAATTTGAGTACAAGCTTATTCAGTAAGGCTGAAATGACTACAGAATGAGAAACGTGTCAGCATTACTTAGTCTATATAATTTCTGCATAGCAGAGGAAATTGATGTTACAGACAGCAAACAATTTGTGCACCTTCCTCCCTTCTTTGCTATCCTCCCAGGCTAGAGGCCCAAATAGGTAAAGTATTTTTTACCCACAACACTGAATCAACACTGACAAACCAGTAGGCTGACACCACCATTTCTGCCTATACTAGTAGCAACACATAAAGAAATCCTGTCTATTTACACAATGAGTGTAGACACCTCTGACTTCAGTGATATCATGATGCATAGAAATATCCATCAATGAGCGGGTGTCCAATCCAGTTTCCTCTGAAAGTTGAGTGAAACCTTGGCTTTGATGGCAATGGAAGAAGAAAGAAGATTAATTTTACATTTGTGAGTACAGGCAAAGCACAAGGTTCATTGACAGATTGAAAAATGTTCTTGTGAAATGGGAGACGGAAGGGAGCTTCAATCCTGCAGTTTTTCTATTTTAAACTAGAAAGAATACCCCCAAATTTCCAAAAGCAAATATAAAAGCCTTAAAAGCAGCCCACAATTACTTTAGGTTCAGAAGGGAGGTATGTTCAAAAGCATCATCTGCAGTACCAGCTACAAGTATGAAAAATCTAGTCAATATTTACACAATCAAGAGGAAAGGGGTGGGTATGGAGAAAAAAAAACATTTAAATCACTAAGGCAAATTAGATGAGCTCCTAAAGGTAATACTCCTGGATTTGACTCTGCCTGTCAATCAACATCTAACTACCTGAGGACAGCACGGAAACTTCCAGGGCAGGTGTGTAGTGAGACGCAAGCAAGAAAGCTATGACAAATCATCATGCCTGTCAATCGCAGAGCTCTTGCACCTTGCTTTGCAGTATCTCCTGCCAGCCACTATTATGGAATAGCTATACCCACTGCCGTGCCAAGAAACTGCCTAAATTAGATTTCATCAGCTTCAGGTTGCTATGGTACAAGCTAAGTAATCTCAAGCCAGCTCACAGCATATCAACGCTACAACCACTTTGTGACTGCTGCTCACCCATACTAAAATACAGGATAGTGGATCAATTAGACTGCGATCCTGACTCAGTATGACTATTGCTTCTTTCTCCATCTTATTTCCACAAAAAAATTAAGAGTAGTTTTAATGAAATAGGACACACTAAAAAAATTTTAACATCACAACTACATTGTTAATAAAACAAGACTATGTATACTCATATAATGGGGAATAGGGAGAGAACACACTTTTAAGCACTAAATTTAATGTAGCTAGGTATCATTTAATTGACACCCACTGAAATGCCTACATGTGACAGAAGTTGTCTCACCTTCTGTTGATACTTAGACTATAACAGCTATTTCGCTCTATAGGATACCCTAGACAAAGTTACCCTCATTTTCAGGGAGGCTCTGAAGCAGCTGAGATAACAGCAAGTCAACAGTAACATCACAAATACATGGTTCCCCATCCTATATTCAAAGAGCACAGTATTTTTCAACGGACTATCAATCTAATTCAACGCCATTCTGGAAGCAAAACAATTCTTAGCCTTTTCATCTATTAAATACATTAAACAAGTCTCAGAGCTGATTAATAATCCTGCCACACAGAATTCTAACTCTGCTCACAGCCAAAACAAACAACCAAAAATGCTTTAAGCAACCCCACTGCAGGTCATCCTAAAGACAAGGATAGAACAGCTTGCTGCCAACAGCATTACAAGCAGTTATCAGGCTTATCCTCCTCAATTAGCGGCTTTTAAAATGGCTGATAGAGGATGTAAGTGTTTTACATTTACTACTCAGATCTTTACTAAACATGTCCATGACCTTGTTTCATGATGGCTTTTCCTAAACATAGGAGGTGCCTCACCCCACATATTTTTGTGCATGTACTCCAAATGCCACAACCACTAAAGTTTTTTTTATCATTACTGTTTCCAGTTCACTTCCATAATGGTGCCAGAAAAAAAAATGATGTATATCACATGTCAGAGACCATTAGGCTTTTAAGCACTGTGTTTCGTGGATACCCTCTGAGCAGCATTAGGCAAAGTAATGGTAATTAAGTCCCCGGTCACCTGGATCCTTTTCAGTTCTCCACAGCATTATCACAGCTCCAAACCTAAACCAGAGGGAGTGGGGTGGGGGGCAGAAGTGTGAGTTTCAAAATAGCCTACACTACCTTGCCATTTAGTTCTCCAGACTCTTTTCTGTCTTCTTATTACTTCCAACTTATCATGACAGAAGAAGGCCTAACTAAACAAGAATTATACACACTTTCCTCCCCTACCAACCCTCCCCCGCCCTGGGCCCACTCAAGGCAGTAACTTTTTTAGAAGCTCATGGTTTTCAATCAGGGGTGAATTAAACTCCTTAAAAAATAGTCTTTTCTGTTCCCTACCCCCCAACCTCCAAGAACAAAGCTTTCTTTCCTATCACACACAATGAAATAATTACAAAATCTACCTAATCATTCCTTGTTTTAGAACTCTTCTACCTCGTTTTCTACACCTGGTGTTTGTTATACCACAGGCAGTTTGTAAAACAGATGGTTTTACACAACGACTAAATGAGGGGACCTGAATTATATCATAAGCTCAGTTTGAAGTATTGTAGTCTTATGGTCTTACTTTCACTGCACTAAGCTTTGTTAGCAAAAGCTTCTATTTAGTTGTAACCATGTTGCTCTAATTTAAAATCAGATAGGATGTTTAAAGCCTTGTTTCATGGTCTGGTACAATATCCTATTGCTCTTGAAGGTAACTATTGTGACTAAAAATTAAGATAATTGCTATCGAAAATTATCTCCCCAAATTATAATTCAATGGGGAAGTAACAGGAAATAACTAAACCTGAAAAATCACATTACACAAAAATAATTTCCTGTAAAGACACAACTTTCATTTGGTGAAGTAGAGAGAGAGGAGTATTCTCAGACTGTTTATCACCTAGAGTACTGCTGCAATATTTCTTCCCATTTTATTAAAATTTTTACTACTTTAATTTCTAATTATGCCATTGCTTCCAAAGCTGAGGCACAGTGGTTGCCACTTCCTCTGCAATCTTGACTTTAAGAAAGAACACCCAGCTAACCAAATGTAGTGAGAATCTTTGCAGCAGTATAGAACTACTTCTGCAATATTAAAAAGATAGAACCTAAGACATGGGCTCTTATTCACAAATGTTCCTATTCCAATTGTCTTTACACTTACTCATTGCTACATTGTGGAAACAAGCAGCAGAGTGTGACTGCTACACTGTGTGGTACCAGAGATGTGATTTAGTTCTCACTGCCCTATAGACCTCTTATGAAAAGACAGCTATATGACCGTTCTCTATTAGCCTTAATTTTTTTCCTGCTACACAAGAAAACTATAATCATTGTTAAATCTTCAAGTTCTTGAGCCTTTTCAGAAGCAGTATGCAAGTGAAAAGCATTATTGCCATTTAATAAACATGCTGAAATCATAGGCAGAGATAAATGAAAAACAAGAAGGTCAGCTTCAGATTTTCTACTTACTCCTACTCTTTTAAGAGTAGCAGAATTGACAGGAGAACAAGGGATACCAGGGGGACAACCGTGTAATCCCAGACCAAGTAAATTAATAATTAATAGCCCCAAGACCTTCCCTACCTTTCCTTGCTACAAACAATCTCCTGATTTTTTTTCTCCTCCCTGTTCTTATGAAATACTACCCTTTGTCAAAAGAGCTAATATACAGAATTAAAGTTATGCCAGAAATTAGTCTGCATCATGGACTTTTTCTAGTGCTGTACTCAACTCCAGCGTCAAGCAGCTCTGCCTGTTAGCCAACACTGGCTCATCCAGGCTTCTGCAAGACTCTCTAACAAACAAAAGGGAGCCGTTTTGGCAGGAAGCACGTGTGGACACCTGAATCCTTCTAATGTCTCTGTTACTGGATCATGACAAAAAAAGTGAGTTTAAAATGCTGAAGTCAAAGTACGTAAGCAATAAAATCCAATATTCAAATAAATCTTAGCTGTTTGCTATGCTGCACAAACCAGTGCTTAGTTTTCTCCTAATAAATTTAGCTTTTCCCATTTCCTTTGGTTTTATGTACTGCAAAAGCAGAGGCTGATCTTAGCTTACTTCCCTCTTGCTAGATAAGACAGCTTCTCAGAATCAACAATAAATGTTAGGAAAGTGATCGTTCATGTCATCCAAAACCAAGTATGAAGGTCTACCAGAATGAGTTTTGTTATGCTTCTGTGGAATACATTGGAAATAGAGTACAGAAAAATTACCCTGAAATTATTTAGGCAGTAACTGAGCACAATATTTCTGATGATCACAAGTCAGTTCTTAACAATTTTAAGTGTGAAGCTTTCAATGGCTTAAAACTATACACAGAGAGAACAGGAGAGAAAACACACCATGTCCATATTCGCACCAAACACTACTTTATCAACAGAAATACTAAATCAATAGCGCTTTAGATAAAAAGATGATCACAAGCCTCATGTAATAGACTTAAAGATGGCAATAGTCAGAGAAGAAGGTTCTGATATAGTTTGATGAGCAGGAACATACCTCTCCAACTCTAAAATAACAATAAAAGAGTCAAGAAGATTGATAAACACTATTGTATGTTTTACAAGGCTTAACCACTGTTGTTTCAGGTATAACGATTTCTGGAAACTACAATACTTTGGAAATTAGAAGAAAAAAGAACTATCAAAATGAAATGGTTTTTGCAAAATAGTTTCCTGGGCCATGACTAAAAATAAATTTGTCAGTACTGGCCTGGTCTTCAATTTACCATAAACACACAAGTTTGCATAAGACAGGGCAGCAATGTACATTAGGTTTGTGCCCTGGTTTCAGCTAAGATAGAGTTAACTTTCTTCCTAGTAGCTGGTATAATGCTATATTTTGGGTTCAGTATGAGAAGAATGTTGATAACACACTGATGTTTTCAGTTGTTGCCAAGTAATGTTTAGACTAAGTCAAGGATTGTTCAGCTTCTCATGCCCAGCCAGCAAGAAGGCTGGAGGGGCACAAGACGTTGGGAGGGGACACAGCCAGGACAGCTGACCCAAGGTGGCCAAAGGGATATTCCATACCATGGGACATCATGCCCAGCATATAAACTGGGGGGAGCTGGCTGGGGGGGGATTGCTGCTCAGGAATTAACTGTCATCGACTGGCAAGTAGTGAGCAATTGCATTGTGCATCACTTGTTCTGTATATTCTAATTCTTTTATTATTATTGCCATTTTATTATTCTTACTATTATCATTATTAGTTTCTTCTTTTCTGTTCTATTAAACTGTTCTTATCTCAACCCATGGGTTTTACCTTTTTTTTTTTTCCAGTTCTCTCCCCCATCCCACGGGGTGGGGGGGGAAGTGAGTGAACAGCTGCGTGGTGCTTAGTTGCTGGCTGGGGTTAAACCACGACAGTTTGAATTACACAAAAAGCAATGATGGATAAACATGCACTTGCTTTTGACATCTCCAGAAAAAGAACTTCATGGCCTCCTAATCATAGGGAAACTGAACAAGTGCATCCAGAGTTAATGAGATTAGCAAACCTAATAACTAACTAAGTAAATAAATAAATAAATAAATAAATAAAATAAACAAACAAATTATTTTAAGAGACCACTTAGTCTCTTGAGGGATGTAATTCTGCAGTTTACAGCAGCCCCCTTACTTCTTCTTAAGTTAAAAATAGAATCAATTATACCAACAGCCTAAAAGGACAACTGGTCTTTCAGTTAAAACTGTCTGTGGGTACACAGAGACTAGCATACAGCATCAAACTTGTATCTTTTCTTCACTTTAATTTCAACTTCACAAACCTCGAAAAAAATGAGGTAGAAAAAAATTCATCTAACGTTAAAAAAAATGCATGTTTCCAATGTGTATGGATACTGACTTTCTTTTTCATCCTATCCTAGACTTAAAGCTCTACTCTCACTTAGACCTGTTTTTACTCTGTCATTCATCTGTGGCAATTCTAAACTGACCTGAAAGGAGAGTAGGACAGCGCTTGAGAAGAGGTTGGTGGGCAGCAGACCACCTGCATGAAGAGGCACATTCAGCTCACACATACACAGGCGTGTGATCTCTCCAGTGAACTGAAGGAAAGCAGCACATCTACTTTCAAAGTAGAATCTGCTCATAAGAAAAAAAGTGGCAAGATTGGAACTGCAGGAAAGATTAAAACTTCCAGAAAGCTAAAAATTCTCTCTCTAATTCCTATCACCCCACGTGCAGTTAAGATACTGTCCAGAAAGTGAAATTTTGGACAACAGAAAAATTAGGGAGATTGCTATTTCAGGAGTAAAGTATCATCTTTGCTCTATGGGGTTCCCAAGAATCTTCAATCCAGCATCCTTTTCCCAAAAGTTTGTTATCAACTGTTTCATCAAAACATCCTTTAGAAAACCTTTCTTTTCCAACAAAATTCTGTTTTAAGATTACTAAATTGCTCCAGAAGTCCATCATGTTAGAGTTTATTAACTGTCACTGGATTTTACCTTACAGTTATTTAATGACAGAGGTTGAATATCTTACTATTTTTATAAATGTGAGGATCTGAAATGTGGAGATCTTTAAAATGGCTACCATTTTATCTAACATCAGAATCTCTTCTTTTTCTTAGTAATTGCAAAAAAAAAAGTTTTCAGGCAATTTCAAAATGCTCAGAAAGTCAATTCTGACATAGTATGAGTAGTTGCAATTCTATGTAAGACACCAAGTCTATATTTGGTCTAAAAAAAGTCTTCTTAGGCCTGATTCCAGTCAGTAGAGTCACTCAGTTTCACAGTCAACATGGTAGGCACAAATTGCATTCAATGTCTTAAGCAGTTTATGTGGTTCTGTCTGCTGTTATGAAAAGAATGATAAATGTATAAAAAAATTTTTGACTCTTTATCCCACATCCATTAAATGTCTCACAGGATTCCAGGCTACCTCTTCACACATGTAAGTCAAAGCTGAAGAATAAAAAGCAAGGACTGATTTTATCTCAAGGTTATGGAAACATCATTAAACCATAAAACCATGGTGTCAAGAATTTATCTTGACATTAGAAAACGTCTCAGTGGAGTTAAAGCCTTATCACGTAATTAACTGCAGATAATTCTGTTTAATACTGAGGATCAGAATTTAAAAACAGTCACAACCTTGATAAATGGCATGTTAAATAAACTGGAGCTTCCGAATAGTGTTCAGATAGCAAGAACGAAAAAAAATCCAATTCCAGCTCAAAGGACAGTTGATACAAAAGCAAATTGTCTAGTAAGGACAGGGCAACTCTCTCAAAAAGGAAGGTACATTACCCTTCTGAGACACCTCCCCACCTAGTACAGCTGGTATTTTCCACAGATCTTATGCAAAGTAAAAACACATTGGAGTGAAATTCTGTTCCCATGAAAAGAAATGGCAAAACTTTCTTTGATTTTCGATGGGAAGTTTCCACAAGTTTGCACTCAAGGAGACTCTCTGCCCATCAAGCATCACAAGCAAGTGAAGAAAACTCTAAGTATTTTTCACAAAGACAAGAGTAGCGGCCAGCAGAGGAGGACTGTTTAAAAGAGCTTCCGAGAAGCTCTTTTGACCTAAATCAGGTTGGACGTTTTCCAAGAACTATCTGGAATTTAGTCATCTCGCTGCAGGACCGTTTTTCTCTTTTGTCTGGCTGTCTGCTTATTTTCCTTCTTGTGGATCCAGCATCAAACAGAATAAAAAATGACCTTTGACTGGATCTTTTTGTGGCATGCAATGAAAGAAATGATCCAAAAAAGTTCAATGTGAGAATAAGCACCTGCT
>VYZV01020522.1:52897-66523 GCA_013401275.1 Pandion haliaetus | reverse complement strand
GAGGAACTGCAGCCCGCGGAAAGGAACCACGTTGGAGCAGGGAACGAGAGAGGAATCTTCCCCCTGAGGAAAGAAGCGGCAACGACGATGTGTGGCGAGCTGACTCAACCCCCATCCCCTGTTCCCCTGCGCCGCCGGGGGAGGAGGTAGAAATCATCGGGAGTGGAACTGAGCCGGGAAGGCGGGAGGGGTGGGGGGAGGTTGTTCTGATGTTTGGTTTCCCTTCCTAATACCCTTGTGTTTTGTTTTTGTTTTGATTGGTAGTCAATTAAATGGATTTTGTTTCTTCCCCAAGTTGAGCCTGTCTTTTGCCCGCGACCATAAGTGGGGAGTGATCCCTCCCAGTCCTTGTCTCGACCCACAAGCCTGCCTTTTTTATTTTCTCCTCATCCCAACGTGGCCAGGCGAGGGGGTGGGGGGCGAGTGAGCGGCTTCGTGGTGCTTTGTTACCGACTGAGCTGACCTGAAACCACGACACCTTCACATAACATTCTGCAAGCATCATAAGCCATTTGTACTGTATTCTATAAAGTATCAACATCAGTTAATGCCTAGGAGTCCTGAACACCTTGCGCTTTGGAGTTAAGATTACGCAGGAAGTGTATTAAAGCTCTTAGAGTAAGCACAGATGGAACAGTAGATGTGGATCTCTATTGTGCCTCCTCCTAAACTAGCTTGCTATGGACCAGCTGTTTCTGTATCAGTGAGAGGACAGTCGTCCCACCTGTATCACAAGACATGTCAGCATTTCCTTCAGAATGAGAATTTTAGTAGAAGCTTCCAGCCATTTTACAGATTTTTGTACCATTTATCCATTGCAGCTCAGGCCTGTTCAATATCAAGCTTCTCTCCAGTCAGCTTATCACACTACTCCCCTTCTCTCCAGTCAAGTTAAAGGAAGACGAGATCATCTCCTGAAGGGTACTGAGAAACCTCAGTTTGTATGGAATTATCAGTTACACAAAAGTCTTGGCCTACACTAGAGAAAGTTGCTGTACAAGTGATCAATATTTAATTTTTAATGGGAAAGTCTCCCTTCCCTCCAGCTGCTCCCTGTGCCACTGTGCAACCAGCCGTTGGTACAACAGAGCACCATAAAGAATTTTTTTCCCTGGATCCCAGCAGTGCCATAAAACATAGAAGTCCCTAGTCTTCATCATTTTAACTTCATTTGAAGCATCTGGAAATGCTGTTCTTAATTCAGATACTTATCTAAGTCCCCATAAACCTTTGTTACACAATTTGAGACTATCCATGGCAGAAAATCCTGATGTTTTAAATTATTGAAATGCATTCCCTCTGTCCCTTTTAATTTGTTGCCTTATTAAGGTCTTTTGCTCTTGCAGTTTGGGAGAAGGTGGCAGAGTGTCAGGATGTACACAAGTAAAACATAATACTAGTTATTGTATTTTTTTATGTTTATGTGGTTTTATTTCTACCTAACTATATCAATAGATCAAGCTGGTTTATAGCCAAAGCTCCGAATAACACTAAAAAACTGTTAAGGTAATCAAAATATTCACATTACTCTCTAGAAAATCCCTTCAAGCAAGATGCAAGAATGAACTAAGGATGTATTTCTTCTAAGTCTTTAACTTTTAAGCTACCACAAAATCTGGAAAAAAGTTTTCCTATTTCAACATTAGCTCTGCTGAGAGATTATAAGGAGCATCCTTTTCCTACCCAATCAGTTGAAACTTGTAAAACCACAAAAACAATATCTGCACAAATTTAACTTTTTTCCTCCATTGAAAAGTCATGTAGAAGACAGACATACATATATTCCTTGTAAATTTTAGACTTCTTTCCTTTTTCTGGAAGTTGTTTTGAAGCTTTATGCAATAGCACACAAATATTAAAAACTCAGTGTAAAAATACATGTATTTTTGTATATGTATATAAAAATATTGGCACTGTATGTAATAAGGCAGATATTGGGTAAATTAAAAACTGAACAGGCAAGACGTACACTGTAAAATGATAAAAAATATTAAAACCAGAAAATCAGGTGGAAGTTTTGCTTGAAAAAGACACACTTTTTTTTTCCTTGATCTTTGAAAAAACTGTTCTTTCCCATAGAGGTTTTAGCAAGTTTTGTCTTTGATTCTGTTATTCTACAGAGCAGACCTTCAAAAGGCAAGCTGCAAGAAAATCAGATGGCCATTCTGTAAAACAGACCTTGGAAGCATTTCCTGCAATATGGTTGGCAATTACTTACTTGACTGAAGATCGGAAAAAGAGTAGAGTCTCTCAGAAAGGCATACTGATTGCCTAAGCTGCAGAGAAAAACAGATAATTAACACTTACATAGCACACTTTATCTTGAAAACACTCTAAAAGATTGATTATTCAATGAGATATGCCTGTAAGATAATTAGGTAAGGCTAACAGCATCAACATAAATCTGGTCATTCCATACTTTCTATAAACTATCATAAAAATACTAAATTTGTCTTGGTGTTAACACTTTTTACTAATTTTTTTTTTTACTTTGGCAGCTTACCCTTAGTAATTTACTTTGGCCCTTCACACTATAACTGAAAGCAATTTATGAAGTTAGCCATCTCAGATTTCATGCAACTATAATTAATGCACAGTATACCTAGGTACATATTTGCCCTTTAAAAACAATCATACACACACTCTTCCCAACAATGTATAAATTAAGATATTAAATCACATTTTATCACCTCAGACCACAACAAATGCACATGCTTTTATCCAAGACAAACAGCATCATGGCAGGGTCAGCAAAAAAATGGGCAAATCCTTTTTGACTTACAATCCCACACAGTCATAAGCTGCTTAACCTAACAGAAAATTTAGTCCACATAAATTAATCAAACTGTGGGAATGTCAAACACCCGGGACATCCAAGAGAGTTTAGAGAGGGAAAAAAAAAAAAAAAAAAAAAGAGTAATTGAGATTAAGAGAACCCAACATTGAAAGCATGGCATTGTGCCCTCTAAAAGAAGGGCTAGCTAACAGTGTTTCTGTCCTTACCACTCATCCAAATAAGGCTCAGTGAGGTTTCCAGTGAAGCTAATGGAAAAGCACCAATAACTTCAGAAGTATCAAAGAAAAAACAGTGTCCTTCTGTGCTTTCCTTCTAGGCAGAAATAAGTTTAGAATGCTACCATATAGTCATAGGAAGAGAAAGTCGCTAAACAGGTCCCTTGAGCTTAATTATGTCCACTTTAGTATCTCTTGATCCTTTCAGCATTTCCACAAATTAATCAGTAATCTTGTACTGCAATATGCAGTCCAATTCTGTTCAGCAATCCCAGTCACTTCAGCTTTCTAGCTGTTAATTACATTAAAAATGTAGAGTGAAAAAGTATTTATTTGAATCTGCTATACTGAATAAATCTAAAGGAATGTCACTTACTAGTTTAAAAACAATCCTGCCAGCAAGTCTGACAGAGTCTGGAGGAAAATTAGGCTCCACGCTCTTAAGACACTTGCATTCCTGCTTGTGGTCCAGCCAAGCTTCCTTCTATTAGTTTTTAAAAAGGAAGAGAAAGAAAAAACTGCATGTTATTTTACATAACATATATCCTTTTTATATATATATTTTTTAATATATATATATTTATATATATATATATATACACACATACATATATTTTATATATATGGTTATTTATATATGCATACAAGCAAACATGCTCAGCGTCGCCATGGGCTGGCCCTGGGCATCCAGAACCACAACAGCATCACAGCCTTTTTGCTGAGGTGGGAGGAATGACTGCAGAGCCGAAAGTAAGCTCCAAAGGACCAGGAAGGGGACCTTCCTTAGGTACTGATGTCCACTGACTCTGTCAGCCTCCAACACAGGCAACCTCGGATGCTGACTGGCAAAGAAACAGCAGCACACACTGCCCTGGTTTCGGCTGGGATAGAGTTAATTGTCTTCCTACTAGCTAGTATAGTGCTATGGTTTTGAGCTAGGTATGAGAAGAATGTTGATAACACACTGATGTTTTCAGTTGTTGCTAACTGATGTTTAGACTAAGTCAAGGATTCTTCAGCTTCTCATGTCCAGCCAGCAAGAAGGCTGGAGGGGCACAAGAAGTTGAGAGGGGACACAGCCAGGGCAGCTGACCCAAACTGGCCAAAGGGGTATTCCATACCATGTGATGTCACATCTAATATATAAACTGGGGGAGTGGGGGATCGCTGCTCGGGGAATAACTGGGCATCAGTCAGCAGTTGGTGAGCAACTGCACTGTGCATCACTTGTTTTGTATATTCCAAACCTATTATTATTATTATTGTCATTTTATTATTGTTATTTTTATCATTATTTCTTCCTTTGTGTTCTATTAAACCGTTCTTATCTCAACCCACGAGTTTTAGTTCTTTTCCCGATTTTCTCCCCCATCCCACTGGGGGGCGGGGGGGGGGAAGTGAGTGAGCGGCTGTGTGGTGCTTAGTTGCTGGCTGGGGTTAAACCATGACACCATGACACACACACTTTACCAGCATAGTCTAAGACTGCAGCTACAATGTGAGTGTTGTGGAAAGGTACAGGCTGGGTTATCCATTCAAACCAACCCCACCACACCATTCCCTCCCCTAATGTTAATTGTGCAACTGATACTACAGACACTGGACCTACAGCAGCGCAGGTTCAGGACACAACAGTATCACTATTATGCTACCCCAGAATTTAACTTTACCTTTAAGAAAACCTAAGAGAAACACATACAAAAAACTGTACGGTCAATTTCCCAGCCCAGTTCCTTGCCAATAGAACCCTTACTTCAGTCTGCTTCATGCTACTGTCTGACAACATAGTTAATACCATGCATTTTTGAACATTGTATTTGGCACCTTTAATGCACAAAAGGAACATATAAAGACAGCATGATAGAATGTAAAGATGGAAATGCACAGAAAACATGTTTTGTCCTGTGCTCCTTCTATAAAAAAAACATTTTCTTTACCTTTATGCAACATGCTATAAATAGTATCATCAGCTTAGTTCAAATTGGTATCACCATTCCAACTATCTGAAATTTTTATTAGATAAATAAACGGGCTCTGATTCTCATTTCATTGTGGCAAGAAGAGATTGAGCTGCATACTTCACAAGATTGGAGAGAACTAGAAGGGATACTAAAATTTCCTCTACTATCTTAATTCTGCCAACATACACAACATTCTAGGCAAGCGTTCACTTAGCAACCAGGGGCCCTCAGAGTCTACCCCCTTCACCAAAATGCAGCTGCTCTAAAGTAATATTCAAGTTTTCCATGATGCCAAAAACATCCCCAAAGATCCCTGAGCTGAGGAGGCATTAATGCCCATAGCTGGAAGGACTGGCGATGATATTTTCATGGTTCAGACCAGGAATGGTCGCTGTAACCAAAATTTACCAAACTAGAAGACAGAATCAAAAATATTCTGGTTGCATGCACTACCTGAACCTGCAATTTTTTTTCCACGGGCCACTTTTATTAGAGTAGCAGACAAAGACTAACATTTCCACAGCAGAGAAGAGACAGGATGAAGGTGAGGGAAAGCTGCTATATATTGAAATATGTCTTCCCTCCCCCTTCCTTGTCCCCCTCCAAATCAGTGTGGAAGAGCAAAAAGAATGAGCCTTCAGCTAAAGAAACATGTTGGAAAAGACAGTAAATTTCTGATAACCTTTTTTTTTTTTGCCTTCTGTCTTTACAAGCTGAAAATTCTGTTTATAATTTACAAAAACTCAAAGTCCATCTCATTAACATAGTACATATTTACACATTTTATTTACATATTCACAGTATATGTCTAAAGCCACCCAGCTGTTTCAAATACTTTTAAAAAGCAAATTGAAAAAACAGGGCACAACAAAAAATTGCTACAATGACAAGAACTCAAAATAACCAAGGGCTTCTGAAGGTGACATTCTCGTAGACAGATAGTAAGGAATGAAAAAAATGAACTCAGAAAAACAGCTTTTGTTAGGTAACTGCCACACAGAAAATGATAAAATGTCTAATATAAAGAAATTAGATGTCCAGCAATAAAAAAAAAAAAAGAGGGAATGGCAAGTGATATGTGGAAGTGTACATCACACCTGTAGACGCTGACATGCTAGTTATAAAGATTACAAAGGCTATCACACAATTTTTTCTTAAGCTGCATTTAAGTGGGGGAATTGTTTCAGGTAACTAGATTTCAGCACCAGTAGCATTTATTCTACTTCATTCAGGGTTTTTTTTCCCCTTTGGCTTACACATAATAAATAAATTGGACTTTTTGTTTCTTTCAGATACATGAGAGATTTGTGATTTCATTTCCTCTACCCATAACTCTACAAGGGGAAAAAAAGACACCAAGAAGGCATTAATCCAAATACAGTTAATGTCACATGCTGCCTGACAAATAAAAGTTAAGTATCTAGTGCTGAATAGAATTATTCTTGCCTAGAAGAAACAAGGTCATACTTGTAAATGTCCAGACATCATTCTATGTAATATAATTATATTGGCATTTTTATCCCACTTAAACTAAAATTGTTCTTTGGAGTAAGCCTTTATCTGTCAATTTTTTTCCCTACATAGATGTTGCACAGAATTTTAAACATGCTAGAGGTGACATCAAAATGATTAATAGCTTACCCAACCAATAAAGCCCTAATGAGATGAAATATGCAGAACCACACAGCATCATATGCCACGTTTCTTTGAGATGCGTTCCCACGTGAGAAGAACAGTTCAAACGCACGCCTTCTGCAAAACAGCGCTTCAGCCGAAACTGATGTCAAAAAGGAATTAATCTGATGACTTTGCAGAAGGAGCGCTGGAACGGGGACTGCCATTTACCTCCCCCCAGCTGGCTATGGAGAGGGGGAAAAGCTCCAAATACATTAAATATAATGAAATACAACAATATTTCTTCTCACTACCAAGGCAAGGATACAAATTACAGAAAAATATGAAACCATGAAGATTTGTGACCCTGGAGAGACCTACTTTTAAAGTCAATCTCTAACAATACTTATTGGTGGGTGTATATTAGTCCCACAGTTCTCCGTGGGAGGTTTTCTTAACTCTGCATATCCTGGCTTTCAGTCAAGGTTTTTATATCCCCTACCCAGCATGAGTATAAATACTATAGTGCAGAGGTACGGCCGCCTGGTAAGACCCTTCTCCCTCCCTGCCATGGAAGGTCTTCCAATTTTGCAACAGATATTTTTTTTTTCCCCTGTTAGAAATTAATGGTATCAGAAGGAGGCAAAGAAAGACAAGTAAACAGTGCAGGGCAGCTCCAAGCCCACCTCCTCTGGGCTTCACTACACTTAGTAACTCAGAAAGAATATCCCTCCCTTTACGTCCTCCCAAATCAATGTCTCTCATTCTAGCTCAACGTATCCCAAGTGCAATTCCTCAGGCTTTACCGAAGTGAAAAGGGTCAGCACCCACATGGCTTAGGAGATAGTGCAGCATATAGCTGTTTAGTAGTGGCAGATTGAGAGCCTGCCCTCCCCCAAACCAGCACCACACCAACACCAATGCGTCACTGGGTTTCACTGGACAACCCAGGCTGGCTGAGGGCATGGGCAAAGATCCCTCACCTCTGCCTGCAAGGTCTTGCATGTTTTCGGCTGAGCTGTTTTGCCAATGTGCATCCATTCTTGCACAGACATATACTATCCCTGTCTCCCAACATCCCCTAATCCTATGAAAGATCCTAAACCAATGTTTATGAAACAAAGGTTTCCCTTGTCTCCTAAGCAGGATCAAAAACTGAATGCTTCCTGCAGATTAACATGCTACTGAAAAGCAGTTAAAGACTAGAGCTCATAACAACAACAAAAAAAAAAAAAAAAAAAAAAAAATCAAAGTACGATATTTTTCCATTGGAAGGTTTTAATTTGTTAAAAAGACATAATTTGTAATTTCCAAAGGATCATTCAAATTTTACAAAATGTGTTTGGGTTTTTTTGTTTGGTTGTTTTTTTTAAATGAAGCCTTTTCAATAATGGTGATAATGGCACATTCTGAATTCCACCTGAAATGACTCTCCCATTTCAGGACATGGTTTAGTGGGCATGGTGGTGTTGGGTTGATGGTTGAACTTGATTATCTTAAAGGTCTTTTCCAACTTCAACAATTCTATGATTTTTCAGGGATTATCATCTATATCACTGGTCCCCAATCTATTGGATGCATCAAATTAATAAACATTGCCAGGGGAGATCACAGCAGTGATTATGAGGAGCAGCAGACATGGTAACTCCACGTTTGGAGGGACACCCAGCCAACATAACAATGCTAGAAGACAGCTCTGGGAAATTGGGCATCAACAAGCGGGAAAGGGGCTACAACAGAGAAGTGTCAGAGAGGCAAAAGTCAATGGGGTCCAACTGAAAAAGCATTTAAAAGCAAAAGGTCTACATATACTTAATCCTGAAATCAGAATTCAGTTGAAAAAGATCAGCCCAAAGGATCTCTTGTGTTAACTTCCAGTCCCACATTTCTAATATTTTTTGAAGTAAATTAAAGTGGTAAAAGTGAANTGAAATTTTCAATATTGACATTATGGAGATTTCTACAAACTGGAAATTCAAATTCCTATGTAGTTTTGCTCAGGACTCCTGGCTCTGCCCACAGATCTCCTTAAAGGATAACAATTCTCACAGTAAGTTCCAAAAAGGGAAACATCTTTTAAAAGACTATTTCTTCTCCTATAGGTTAGCCCAAAGACAGTTTTTCTAAGCCACCTGACATTTTATATCAAATGAAGACTTTTACAAGATTTTCATATTTTAAAATTGCTCATTTTGGCACATCCTAACATAGAAACCCCCTACTGCATTTACTTTGAAGTTTCCTTCACAAAGTCCACCTTTATCCTAAACCTGGTTCAGCTACTCAGATGAATCTCTTTTTTTTTTTTTTTAAAGTCAGATTTTTACATTAATTCTGATTTCATTTAATGTATTAACCAGAAAACCCCAGAAAACTGACAGTTTTTAAGTCTAAGTGTTTTGAGCTGTAGGATTCATTTAACACACATCAAAAAATAATCAAATCATTCCACAACTAAACATAAATTATAAATCCAACCACACAATTTGCATTTCGAAGTTATCTGTATTTATAAAACTAAAGTAGTTCTGTTCTGCCAATTTTCACTTTTTTAAATGTGCAGACTGCAATTTCATTCAATACCCTGCTGTTTATTTTGTTCAGCAATTAGTTTAATTAGAAATGAACATATTAATGAATTGCACTAAAGCTACAGGGGCAAAGTAAAGCACAAAGCCTTTGGCTTGGCCAAGGAGAGCTTTGCTAACAGCTGCTATAAAACCACAGCTGCACAGTAGTTTTGGCTAGCTTATCAAAAGAAATAAGAATTAGAGGACAGTCCTCAAAAGCAAACAGATCTGGCTGGGCTCAGTTTTATCTGGATCATCTGCCCTGAGTCGCCCATCCCAATAAATTCACTGTTTTAACTAGAAAATAACATTTTTTCAGTTATTCTCAATTGCTACCTAATATCACAGAATATTACATAATATTAATTCAATATTAATTTATTGATATCAACAGTTCAACATATTATGTCACAGCAAATACACAGCATTTTAAGTGCAGATTACTTTTAGCAGCAGTAGTCTGTCTCACTGAAATCAATACCTACAACTGTGGATGGCTTCCATCACATGAACCCTAGAGCTGGAAGCACAAAGCAAAGATACCCAAGATGGCTTCAGGCTATCCACTGTGAATTCCTGAAGCACAATCACCTAATTGTTTTCCCCAGGGAGGAAGCCCCATTTCCTACCTTCATTGCTACTACACCTAAGCTGGAACAGAATACTGCATTACATCTTGCAGACTTGCTTGTGCAGGTCAGTGCCAGTGCAGTCTCATTTCACATTACAGACTTGCCAGTAGAAGCTTTACCAATAACTCTCCTGGCAGATATTTGTTTTAAACTTACCTTGCAAAGACTCTGGTCTTTTATATTCCTCACAGTCATACTTTCCTTATGATCTCCGATAATAAATCTACCTGTGGCATTATTATTGATGCTGCAGTAAGCACCTAATGTACAGTGCACACATTTGCCATACAATGAATCAAAATGACATATCTAACTCCTTTCCCTATCCATATGTTTTAATCACAAAAAGAGGGGTTTCTGGCATGTTGAGAACACTGCAGATTATACTAAGGCAGAATTGTTTATAGAAGCACATGATATGTGAAAAGATCATTTGAACATCAAGGACTAAATTTAAAAAGTTAAATGCATATACATTTAATAGAGTACCACTACAGTCTGTTTTGACCATTAGTTGGTTTTCTTCATGTTTGTCTATTTAGGAAAAAGAAAAAAGAAAAAAAACCAAACCAGAAATCACAATGCAAGTCAAAGAGGAATCATTTAAAAATTCAAGGGTTCTGTAAAGCAACCCTCATGGTTAAAATCTCAGGTGCCTGGCTCTCTGCTGTGTTAGACCTTACACAGTCATTTATCCTTGCATGTTCACTCAGTACCAAGTCCTGCTAACTTCTGCACACGTGCTTAAATGACAATACAAGCCAAATATAAAAGCTAAGGTTTTAAGTCTGAACACCTTTAAGACATGTTTCATAGGATAGAATCACAGGATAATTCAGGTTGGAAGGGATCTACAGAGATCTCTAGTTGCAAAGCATGGTCAACTTTGGGGTGAGACCCAGGCTCAGAGCTTTATCCAGTGGGGTCTTGACATCCACAAAGCATGCACATGACACAAACACCCTGGCCAGCTTGTTCCACCTCTTGACTGTCCTCAGGGTGAAACAATTTTTCCTCATATTCCATGTGGGCCTCTCTTTCAACTTAAGCCTGTTCTCCCTTGTCCTCCTGCCATGTACCACAGCAAAGAACCTAGCTCCATCATCTTAAAAACCTCCTCAGAGATGCAGTTTTGCCCAAGGCCTTCCCTTGTCCGCGCATTCTTGACCCTTACTTCCTCTTAAAAAAACAGAATATATACTTAGCCATGATAAAAATTACTTCTGAAATAAAAAAATGTTTTACTGCAAAATTGACTTAGAGCCTTCAGTTTACAGCCAGCAAAGCTGAAGAATTATTCCTCCCCATCTAACCAAGCATAGCCAAACACCACATATTTAAACTTAGTTTTGTCTATTGCACCAATTATAATTTTATATTTGTAACTATAAAAATACCCAAATAGAACAACGTAGCAGGTTTATATACTCTGTCCATAACTACAAATAAGAAATTGCAGTGTGGAGCTATGACAATGTGCAAAATGCATAGAGACCCTGTAAATAAAGTATTCAAATGCCTGTGTTCTTCAACCCTTTACAGCTGTTATTTTTCACCTTACCTGACAAGATCTACCACAGTATTTAGCAACCTTGCACTGAGAGCATCTGTGCAGATGTTCATTCCTGTTTAGGAAAAAAAAAAAAAACCAAAAAAACCAGTTATAGAAACAAATAGAGCTTTGTATTTATCCTTCTTGCATAACTAGCAATTTTCAAATATCCCAAGGTGAGAAAAATATCTGAAAAACAAGAGTAGTCTAAAATGCACTGTTACACAAGAAGAAATTTTGCATGGTTATGTTCAAAGCTATATTCACAACCCTTTACTCAGCAACTCTGGGCCACTTTGGATCAGCAGTAAAGATATCAAGTATGGGCTTTTTTGTCATATAGCTATAACGCTGAGGGGTTTGATTTTGTAAATAACATCATAATTACAGCTGTGCAATACAGCTAGTTAATCTATTTGTTATCTGTCTTGAGCCTTGTCTTAAGCAAGCATCACTGTCTTAAAGACCTTGCTGTGAACCTGCAGTTGTGACATCAAATTATGACTTTATAACAGTCTTAAGTTGACACATCAGCAGAAATTTCTATTCTAAGAAAATACTTCTGACTGATGGACAGTAAGACCAAAATAAAAATTCATTGGCAGGGGAGAGGATAAAAATCCAGTGAAAGCTAGAAAGATAACTACTAGAGCTATACATCACAATCTAAAGGTTAAAAGCACCTCCTGACTCTAGTACCATTTTCTGATGCTGTCTTAGTTTACAGTTATATGGGTTAAGAAAATATCACTGAAATTCTGTAAGTTTTTAGACAGTAAGGAAATATTAAATGTGAAAGTACACACAGAGCAAATCTTACACCTCAAATACGTAAGTTCAAGTAAAGAGATTTACTTCAGATGAGTACAAACAATACAGATTTCAAGGCTTCCCTCCTTTCTTATTTTCCTGTAGAAAATACTAAATGTTACATTATTCTGGTAACACTGGGAAGTTTTCACTTTGATTTCTTAACATGCAAAGTTATTTACATGCTTTATGGGCATTCATTAGGCTGGGAAAACAGTATATACTTTTTTGTGGTTGTTAAAACAGAAGGCAGGAGAGTTACATTACAGACGTAACAATTAACTAGACCGTATGGACAGCATAACCCTTATTACTTCCCCTCAAACTTCCCCCTGGCCATCCCTCTGACCTTAAGCAAGCACGGTGCCTGACTGGGCGCCAGTGTTACCTTGTGAGCTGCACGCAGCTGCACGCAGCACAGTTACACCCAAGAAACTGTCACCATGAGCTACTCCTCTGTACCCTCTTCTCCAACATTCCGCAAGGCAAGGAAGGAGGTATGTGTCAGTCACGCCACTTTCCCCCTCAAAAGGCAATCTTTGCATTGCTACAGTGCTTTACATTTAGCTGCCTCGAATCTTATTATACAGATTAATTCAGCCTTCCAATTTAATTGGGAGATAACTAAGAGCCTAACACAGCTCATTTCAAATTGAAAGGGCAAGTTTAAATGATCAGATGAAGGACCTTTCTCTGCAAGAATCCTGGTTTCTGCACATGAGTACTAGGTGTGCTCTTTTCACTCACATTCCCAACTGATGTGACTAAAACAAGGTGTAATTCTGTGTCTCTGCTGACACCAAAAGAAAACTCTTCTACTGCCATCAGTAACCTGGAGGCTGCATACCATACACTCAAGATTCCCAGCTCAACTGCTTTGTGACATGACCTTTCTTTCTTCTTTTACTTACACCACTCAATTGTCCCCAAGTTTTAATTTCTATGGGTGACTTCAACATGGTAGAACGCTCTCCAAAGGCCACATCCGAAAAAGACAGCACCAACGTGCCCACAAACTTCACTCTGGAACTTCCAGATTATTAATTTAGCCCACCTCTCCTTTCCTTCAAGCCCCGTGTCATGGTTTCGGTTTCAGCTCAGCCGGTAACGAAGCACCACGAAGCCTCTCACTGACCCCCCCACCTCCGCCCCTGGCCACGTTGGGATGAGGAGAAAATCCAAAGGCAGGCTTGTGGGTCGAGACAAGGACTGGGAGGGATCACTCCCCACTTATGGTCACAGGCAAAAGACAGGCTCAACTTGGGGGAGAAACAAAATCAATTTAATTTACTACAAATCAAATCAAAGACAAGGATATTAGGAAGGAAAACCAAACATCAGAACACCTCCCCCCACCCCTCCCGCCTTCCCGGCTCAGTTCCATTCACAGTTCTTTCTACCTCCTCCCCCTGGCAGCACAGGGGAACAGGGGACGGGGGTTGGGTCAGCTCGCCACATGTTGTCTCCGCTGCTCC
>VYZV01020522.1:15535-52606 GCA_013401275.1 Pandion haliaetus | reverse complement strand
CACCGTCACTCCCTGTCTGGGCCAGCGGCGGGTCCGACTTTGAGCCAGGGGAGCTTCTAGCAGCTTCTTAAAGGAGCCACCTCTGCAGCCCCCTCCCCAACCACCAAAGAAAACCGCGCCACACAAACCCATAACACCCTGCAAGTGGGAAAGGTATTTTGCTGACTATCAAAGTATTACTATGTTTGAATTATTCAAAATAACAGCTTATGCACTATCTTAGGACTCATAAGCATTTGAGGAGTTTAGATAGCTGCATTGGTCAAAGGTTGAACGGAGGATTATGTACAGATCATTGCAATCCAAGTAACAATCTTTTCATTTCTACTGCATAAAAATCACTATTTTGTTGCACAATATTTTGCAAGCACTCCTACTAACTACCAGGAGAAAAATAAGTTAGAAATATTTCAGATATAAGCTCATGGTTTGCTAGTGCCTTCTTTACCTTCCTACCTGTAAAGCCAGCCCTGGAGACTAAAAAAAACTAGCAACTGTTGGATTCCTATAAGCAGAATCTAAAATCTTGTACATGCACAATAGGTTTTTGATTTTAACGTGCAGTGCCTGATGATGATTCAGAGTTAGAAACAAGTGTGAAATCTTCATTTTGCCAGCTGGGGAGAGCTGCTTTATTTTCAAGGTTGAGCAATGACACAACTTTAACCAGCCTATGATAGAGCAGCACATATTTCTCATTCTAGATCAGAAGCCCACGTCGGAGTAATTTTGTGAAGAAATACGCTTCAGCAGAATAATTACTGTAGACAAAAACAGAAATAGAAATGCTGTTTGGATATCAGAAGCAGTCCAGGTATAAATACATGCTCGTAAACTACACATACAAATTCTTTCCCACCAAGACAAGTTTTGACACATCTTTTAATACTAAGCAGCACATTGTATCAAGGACATGAAAGAATCATTTATAAGAAATCCACACCTCCTTTCTAGATATTTCATAATTAACAGGATAGGTTAAAACTTTTCTGAAGCTAAACCTTTCAAATTACTGAAAGAAGACACTACAATAACTTTAACTTGTTCAGCTACCTCTATTACCTTCAGAGTTTGCCAGTGAACCATTCACAGTATTGTAGGCAACATTACCACTAAAAATCTGCCTACTGACCTAGAACAAAAAAAGAAAGCCAAGCACCTAGAACTTTGGTTTGCTCTTCAGCTCCACACACACACTGCCACAGCCCTCAAGAGTCACTCTGCAGTGTGTCCCTGTTACTCTTTACAGGTCTTACATGGCTGTACAGAATCCCAGAGAGGTTATGGAGGAGCTTTCAGCCTCTCTGTTTCTGGATGCCTCCTTTGTATTCAATATTCTACACCCATGCTAGCAGCCTCTATCAAACTTCTTGTTATTATATAGTATTATCTGAATGACTAAGTGCTCATCCTACTGCAGAATGAATGAGCAAAACTGTTTTGAAGGCAGACTTTTTTGTTCTAAATGATACTCATCAAAACACAGTAATGAGTTAGGACTTCAATAACAGAGCATTTGCAACTTTAGTTCCATACACACTAAAATACCAAAAAGTCTCAGCAGCAACAAGTAAAACACAGATTCCCAAAACAGAATAATTATAACTTCCTGGAGCCTGAGTTTAAATGAATGACTACCCATAACTATTGGAGAAGTCTCTCCTACAGATTTCACATTCTTCCATCAGAAGGCTGGATCCAACAACCTTAATATACTGCAAGCATACCTTGCCTTGGTATACCTCTTGGTATTTTTCCAAGAGATGCCAGGATTTACTGGAATCATTGGTGTTTAGTCACCAACATGTATTCATTCTTTCTTTTGTAAAACAGTTAGTAGACCTGTCACCGCAAAGCATCAAACTCCTTCAGCACCCACTGAAGTTTCAATACTTTACAGGATTATTTCCTTTGTATCCTTTGTTCCTAAGGGTTAAAGATGCTGCAGTAACAAATGCATACACACACAAAAATCTAAGGACCATCACTCAAAACTTGGAATTTTGCCAGACTGACACTACCAGTCAGATTATTTGAATAAGGTGACTCCCTGCTGGCACTGTATAATGAATGAACTATCCATTCATCTTTTGGGGTTTCTTTGAATGACAAGCAGATGTAGAGCGCCTGTTAGAGCTGCATAGTAAACCTACTGATGAAGTTGTTGCTTTTTCTTCCAGTCCTCTCCTCCTCCTTGGACTAAAAAAATTCTTTTAGATTTATAGCATCTATGAATCTTGCTACATGACATTATAAACGTAAAACAGCATGATCTAAAGATGATGAATAAAGATGAATATAAAGAATTTAGGAGTAAGATTCATGTATTCATATATACAGCATTCATGTATTTTAGAACATTTGAAAAAGTGGGACAATTTGCCTAGTTTATTCCTGTCCTCCTCAATATTTTATTAATGTTATAGGCTTTATTGAAACAATTTTAAAGTCACTGTCAATCACTCCCATGCATTTCTCATTACCTGTAAACATGATCTAGAGACAGTATCAGGTTACTCACAAGGAATCTACTGCATCTCACCTAATGTGACTAATTTCATGGATGAGAAAAGGCACAGAATTTGATCTAATGCATTCAGTAATACTTTAATCTCTGAAGAAGTTTCTGCTGCAACAGAAAAGTAAAGAATGATGCAGCAATTGAAAAATAAATTAGTAATTTTCCAATACAGCTTCAACAAGATTTTACAAATGACCACAACCCTTTATCAAACAGCAAGCACAAGTGGGGATCTTAGCCTGTACTAAAATAAATCCACAAGAATAAATCAAGCAGGAGTTGTCAGTTATCCTCTAGCGTAGTGTTACAGTCAGGTGAAGAATCTTTACCCTGAGAAATTTGGATATTACTAAATCTTTTCATCATTGTTGTCTACAAACACCATTCCTAGAATAAGCTCTCCCAATGTGTACTGAGAAGGGAAAAAAATAAACCCGAATACATAGGTGGGTGGAGGAAGTCCCAAGGGGATGATATGGACAGGAGACAAAAGAAAACCCATGAGATAGGGAAAAAACTAGTAAGACAGTTCAACTGCAAGTGGCACACACACCCTCCCCAACAAAATAACTTTTTTCTTTCGGCTTTTTTTTAAATTCCTTTTTGTTAAAGTTACAAGAGGGGCTGATGATGAGCGGTGAGGCAGCCAGGTCTATGGGAAGCTGCTCTCAAGCATGAGTGGCAGTACACGAGACAGCCTGAAAAAGCATGGCTAAAATCCTAAGAACATGCCAAGTCTGAATCACAGAGTGAAGAGGTTGACAAGGGTTTGCCTGGACTGTTGGATCCTATCAGAGCCACACCTGTGCCCTGACAACATACAAAACGTGCCCTTTTAAAAACATCACAAAATACTTCTGTTTACCAGGAAAGGGCCTAATATAATTTTTAAAACCACAACAAAACCCAAGCAAATACAATTAGACTACTTAATTTATAATGAAAATGCATCTACACCTCTCTGCTGATTGCAGGCACTTGACTTTCAGCCCTACTCACAAGATAAGTGTCACATATAACAGAACATTTGATTACCAGACTGCGCTCAACACTTCTTTCTATGCAGTTTATTCACACTTCTACTTCTGCCACAGCTTGCAGGAAAAAAAGGCCAATCCCACATGAATCCCCTGCTGCATTTTGGTTGTTGATACTGTTTTTCAGTTAATAATCCAGCCCTATAATACATGTAACGAAAGGGCGGCTCTTTTAGACACATGTCATGTTGAACTAATTTCCTGAACAAATTCTTAGACCTTTGAGATTCTGCTGAAAATGTCAAGTGCATGAAGTCTACTTGGATTTTCTCAAGTGTGTGCATTTCAGACCTGTCACAAAGTGAAAGCAATCAATACCTCCAATAAGTAAACATGTCATTCATCATTTTACTAATATGCTTCTGTCCTCTAATAATAAAGATGCAAATAAGAAACAGCCATTTTAAATTTGGTAGATTTGAGAGCAGAGGGGTTATGTTAAATGCAATTACAACTTTCTTTCCTCACCTCTCTCCCAGAAGAAGAGTAACACAGTGTAGCGGCACAGCTGGTCCCCAGCTGTTACCCTGCTGCTGACCCACGTAGGCACCAGACACTGCTGGTGGGGAGCATCTCCAGCATACCAAAAGCCACAGCACAGCTCTGGGGACAAGGACGAAGGGTGCTGAGGGCCAGGGAACAACAACCCCAGGGCGTATGCCTCTGCAACATCCCAAATCCAAGCTCTTGGCAAGCAACAACCCTCCACAGCCAACGAGCTATACCTACAGCAGGGATTCCCAACCCCTCCAGTGCCCTGGGTTCTGACTTGGGGCAGCTTGGCTTAGGGCTTCCCCCCTTCTACCCTGCCAGGGTACTGGACCCAGTCTGCAATTGCACATCAGCTGGCAGAGGAGAAGCCATCCTCCATGCGCCCCATGGCCTCTGGAATAAGGCTGCTGGGATTTTCTGCCCTAAGGTTATTCTGTACACTGCTCTCAGGTCCCACATAACCCGTCGGGTCTGGGCAAACAAGAGTACAACAGGTAAGAAGCCTTTGAAATCTACGTCCCTAAAAGTCATGCAAAATTCTCCAATATTCTCCACTTGTATGCTTCATTGTGTTGAGTAAGTATACGAATTAATCTTTTTTAACTCAACAGCAGCACTGGGGAGAAGTAGCTTTCTGAGAGGTAGCAAGAATGACAAATATTAAGAGTTAAAAGATAGCAACTACAGCTAACCATCAATGATCAGGGGCTCTTATTCAAGTGAGAACTAAGACCTTTTATTGTCTGTCTCCTACACCTGCTTGCCCTGCAAAGCTATTTTGACACAATTTCCCTCAAATCAAGGCCTGCAGTGGGCACACCAACATGCCCCCAGCAATTTCAGGCTCAAACAGATTCATTTCAGTCACACAGTACATTCATTCCACCTTGGAATTTTAATCAAAGAAGAAAGCCAAATACTGAGGAAGAGTAAGATTATATTCACGATATGAAAAGGTCAGACCTATAACTTAGAAACATGTAAAAAAAAGCTACATGCAATATTTTTAAATGCTTATTTCTGGAACATGTGGTTACAAGCCAATGAAGCCAAGTATAACAACACATCCCATCTTTCACTTTTCCCTGTAAAAATGATAAACGCATTATTCATTAATCTGCTGTATGTGCAAGTATTTTTTTCTTTGACCCGTAAGTCAACGTTCCACAAAAAGAAAGTTGTTACTCTAAAATACCATACTGCTGTAAATATTTACATCCTGCTAGTATTACCTCCTGGATTGTATGGCTCTATGATTTTCAGTGAAATATAAACTCCTCTGGCCCTCTCAGAGAGATATATCTTCATCATCTTTTTTTCTTTCTTAGCTCCTTTCCCTTCCTGACCATATTTATACTTTTAGGATACCCATTTTTTAGAGGTCCTGCAATGTTTATTTCCTTGATTTTCTGCTTCCAAATATGAACTGTTACACCCAAAAGTCCTTTCATTCCCTATGGAACACATTTGGAAAGTGCTGAATGAAAAATAAAATATTGCAGGCAACAAACTTGGGCAGACATAGCAATACAGCTGGGCTCAAAATAAATTGTGGTGCATTTTGCCTTGTAGATTTAGAATTGGGTAAGGATGTACATCAAGTTAACCCCTCATTTTCACCTGCTTAGCCCTTATGTTCAGATCACACCCAAGTTAAGAAACAAATGCAGGTGACTGGAACAGGATAGTCAGTTCTGCTTACTTATAAGCTGAAGAACCCACAAAGCTAGAAAACAGGAGTAAAATGCAGGAAGAAAAATGTATTTCTGTCAGATAGATAGGGCTGACAACACAGACATTCACACATATACTGGCACAGAGCCCAGAGAAATAGCTTGTTTTCCCTTTGCTTCCCTTAGGTGTAATCTGATATTGTGAGGTCTTGCAAGATATCCGAAGCGTTCTTGTCATGAACTGGATGCTCATAAAATCCTGCTGAAAACTTTTTCATTAGAAGAACGTGAAAATGTTCTTGACACCAGTAACTCCGCTTCCCGCCTCCAGCTAGCCCACAGCAGAATGGCTTTCTGCCGTACTTGTTCCTCTTGGGGATACACTTTAAATGCATATGTTTCCCTCAAACAAAAGCATTTCTGATACCAAGTCTAATCGTCACCTCTTAGAAATGCAGACTATTCCTGACAGTACCACTGTTTACTCTCCTAAACTATTCTACACAATTCTGAGGCACTGGAGAAACCTGAAGAAAGATCACTTTTAGCAGATCTACAAACACCTGTTATAAATTTACAAACAGCTGCCTAACCAGTTCTCTCTCGGTGTAGTTGGATGAACAGTCTTTTAAATTACCATTACCACACACCTTCCAACATATATTTTTCTTCAAATCTTCTATTCCTGTCATTTCATTATGTCCAGCTTTGCAGGCATTTTGGTTTTGTTGCTACTGTTCATATTTTTTCCCTCATTTTCTCCATGTTTCAACAACTTCCCTGTTTGGGAATCTCTTTCCCCTTTTCTAGATTACAAAGGCCATCATTTTTTGCTCAGAGAAGCCTCACTTTGTTCCCCATCAGCCCTAAAGTTTTTTATCTGCCAATAATTTCTGTCCAAGAACAAAACAAAACATGGCTTGGAAATACCTGGAAAGAGTGGATGTTTGTTTATAAAGCACGGTGCCAAATACCCTTACTGAATGATTTTTCATTTTACACTCCTCACAGAAATTTTCATTCACGTTCAAGCAACTTGATCTGAGAACATTTTACAAAGTTTCTTCCTATCAGGTGCTTAAATTAAATCTGTTATGTCACATCTCTCACTTCTCTCTCCAACAGATTCTGAATGTCAATACAGGGATGTCTTCCCTTTTGTCTCCCTCCTTTATGCATCACCAAAACGTGGATTTCATGGGTCCCACTCTAAAGATAAATTTTGGAGATGTTCACCAATAAGAATGAAGGTATTTCTTAGTACTGGGGCAGCAATGCTACATAGAAATTATTCAGAAAATGCAGAATATATATTTTTTAAATATTTACTATTGACTTTTATAAGGCAGTTAAAGCCAAATTGTTTTTTTCATTACTGCTGCTCTGCATCATTAGTGATGGAAAGCGAGATCTTCAAGCAGGACTAAGCATATAATAGCTGAAAGTTGAAGTTAAACATTAAAACTGCCCTAAAGTCCACTTATAATGTCAGATTGACTGAAAGAAATCTTAATATTAAAAATGTAGTCACTAAACTTTTCACATCTCAAACCATAAAGTTCTAGAGCTTAAAGCTTCATTGGAACCTCCATCTTGTTCTCAAAGATCTTTGTAAGGTTCTTCCATGCTTCACAGTTAACCTGTTTGTACTGAAACTCCTGCAAACGCCCCCAAAGTCAGCCTCAACCACTGTGGGCAGAATGCCTATGGGAAAGCAGGAGCAGTGCACGGTGCTGCCTAAGAAAGCAGTAAGCACCAGGGCATTTAATAAGGCAAAGGTCTATGCTGCTGCATGGCTAGCAGAACACCACCCAAATGGCAGAAAGCAAATGAGGTTATGTGAGCTAATAAGCACTCCCATAGCTACATGTGCAATAAAGACACAAGTTGTTTTCAAGGCCTCTGCTAAGTATTCCACTGTAACAAGCACAGAAATACCAAACCTGAACTCTGTGGTGATATTTGTTCACCTCTTGCTTGCTTCTGCCCCCACTTCATTTGGTGTCAATGCCCCTACAGAAGCAGGACAAGGTCCCCAACCCATTTCTTGCTCAGTACTCTAAATCCAAGAGTGTCATAGCCATTGTGGAGCTGGCCAAGATGCTGTGACTACTGCTCTGGGAAAGCCTCTTCAGGACTGGAGTCCTCCCACTCCAAAACAAACAGCCAAGGAAAGCCATGAATCAGTTCTACCTCACCTAATACTTACTCTCTGTACTCTGGTGACATCCGATGGCTAAAAGCATAATAGATGGTTTTTATTCAAAGATTAGTCATTCAAGTTACCCTTTTCCATTTAGTAGGGAAGCAAAAAAAAGTCAAAAGAAATGCCTCTATAACAACAGTAACACCTATATATTTTCAGAAAAAAGGTAATGATAGTTTAACAGCTGAGAGCACTAGTGTTAATTTGTCTCCACGCACTTCCCACCCATTCCACGTATCAATTAGTAAGTAAGCAAAACCTATACGTCTTTCATGGTTTCCAAATTTGTCCATTTCCAACAGAAAGGTCTTTAAAAAGAAATTGGCCCAATTCAGAAGTATAGTTTGGAACCCTGTGTCATCACTAGCTTCAGAACAAGCTTTCCGGCTGAAGAATTAACAGTTTGACCAAGAAGGCATCTAACCCCAGGAGTAACCCTGAAAATTTCAGTAGCACTAACTGATGTGCTTGAAGATATGCACATGCTTAGGCATGCCTGCAAATGGCAGCCCTCTCTCACAAACTAGTTCTGTTATTAGTACTGCTACGTTTCTAAATGTAGTCCATACCTTCATAGAAGATACTTACTCCAACTAAAGTGTCCGAATAAGTCAGTGTCTTCCTGAAACTACTCTTTATTTTAGAAAGGAAGCACAGATAATAGTTGCAAAAAAAATTTTTTAATAAATTCTGTTGGAAATATAAAAGTGGAGATAAAACATGGGTAGCCTTCAGAATTCAAATAACTCTTGGAACTAATTTTGTTCAATCTTAAATTTTTAATAGAAGATCCCATGAATTTTTAAATTAAGGCTTCTCCATTTCTAGCTCAGTTTATCATGCAATATAATAATGATGTTGCATTAACATGAGAAATAACCAAGTGTTTTTTAAAAGTCTGAAGATATTATTTTCATTAATAGAATCAATTTCTTAATTAAGTCATAGGAATTTCAACACACATCGTGCTTCCTCACACTTAGCTACTGGTTTTATTTTTTTACAACAACATTCCATAGAGAATGTTAAAAGAAGGAGGAGCTACCAAGCCATAATATGCCATAAAATGACAAATTGTCATCTACCTTCCTGCTGACTTGTCCCAATCACAACGCATCAGTGCACACATCTCCATTTCAAAAATTGCCACTGGTATTGAAGAAGCTTCAAAGAGGCATAGGCACTGCAAGGAGGTTTGAACTAACATGAAGAATCACAAATTTATATGGATTGGCCATGGATTTTGCACAATTATCCAGTTAAAATTGTTTTTTATGTTCCATAAAACACTACTTTTACATCACTATAAGTCTTCAGTTAAATCTCATTTTCTCCATGGCCAAGAAACATGGGCCTTTAATCATCATATTGTAGCTTCAGCAATGGGTCATGAGCGAAATCGGATTATTTGTTTCAGTTCAACAACCGTGGAATGAGACTTTGCAGAACACAGTACAAGAAAATGAGAAATATGTTATTCCTTATTTGCAAAGGAAGAAAGTGAAGGTTTATTGTGATGGGCAAATGCTGGGAGAGAGCTAAAGTTTTTGGTAATGTATATCAGTGCTGATACAGCTTACAGATATCAGTAGAAGTTAAATAATCAACAGCAATGCTCTGCTTTGCAGATTAAAAGAAATGCCAGCAGTAAATGTTTGAAAAACATGAGTCTTTTGTAATTTCTGAAGTCAACAATGCCCCAAATCAATGAATTGAAAAAGCATGTGGGAAGGAATGATCCATCACAATCACACTGTTTTGTAAAAACTTCACCTTCATTAAGATTGCAAAATAAAAAATTTTTTTTGAAGTGTGTGCATATACATTTATGTATTTTAATCCATATATATAACCTCCCTTGGCTTTCTTATTCCTATTCTGAGTTTTTCATCTCGTATTTGCTGCTTCCTCCTATGTCTCATGAAAATGTTACACTCTAATTCATCACCTTTTCTGAATATCCACCACTACCCCTGCAGTAACACAATGAAACTCAGAAGAGGTCCCTTACAAGCTGAGGCACCTGCCCACTTCGACAGCTCTGCTGGCACACACACAAGTGGCTTGTGCACATTAGAAAGGCTGGTACAGTGTCACAATTATCTACATAAACCCTACATTAGGCTTATTTTACTACTTGAATGCTGGTTTCCAGTCAAACTTTACATCCAAATCAGAGACTTTGCCATTATAAATGCAGAGGGACAAGCGTTCTACTGTATACGCTTCACCCAAAAACGTTACAGCACACCAATAACTTTAAGCAGCTCATGTTAAGTCCCCACTGTTGTTACATGACTGCAACAGGTACTTAAGTTAAAGCTGATTTGCATATTTTTATGAAAGCATCAACATGCATTGGTTGTAAATGAGGTGCTGAGAAAGTATTCCTCTGTAGGCCAGCTTCAAGAACCATCACCTTGCAGGCCATGAGGCAAACACCTGACCTCTGTCACAGAATCATAGAATCATTTAGGTTGGAAAAGACCTTTAAGATCATCAAGTCCATTCTGGTTACTTAGGCTATGCAGGGAATACTCGCTCAAGTATGGTGGTATGGGTTTTTTTTAAGGTCTGAACAGAAAAAGCAAAGTTGAATTGTCAGTATAAACAGTAGGAGATGCAGGTTTAGTTTGGGGTTTGGGGATTTTTGTTTTGTTTCATCTAAATCAAGAGGATGGCTCCTCTGCTTAAATTTGGGTTATTCTCAGCTAGTAAGCGGATTGAAGCGTCTGATTAATTTCACATAGATCATTAAGACACCTAAAAGAACCCAAATCACACCTACAATTTATGCTGAATGTAAGAACTTAACATGAAAAGACTCCCTATCTCCTTTTGGTGGACTCCTCAACACCTGAATACACCGCCCAAAAAAAGAGATCTGCTACCTCGCAGTGAACACCGCTAAGGGAACACAGCTCTGTCATCTAGAAAAACTAGTTCTACCTCTAAAATATTTGTCTGAAGAAAGCAAACCTTTTTGCATTTGTAAGTGCTGCTTGTGGAAATCGCCTCTGCTAATACACAATAAAAATGATAAAAACATTCCAACACAGGAAGGCCAAAAATAATGACAAAAAGGTGAAGAATACCTTTAACCCACCACAATGCAGCTAGCTATTACCATGGCAAAATTCAGCTTTGAAGGAAATGAGATTTCTTAACAGCCAGTGACTCCAGGCCACAGAACAAAATTCCTATCAGCCAAGAAACCACTCGGATTTCAAATCCAAAATCAAACCTCTAGACAATCCATATTGTTTGGGGTTATTTAACTTAAAAGTAAATTACATTTCAGAAATTACATGTAGTGCATTTTCTACTGATATGATGGCTTCCACAATGAACAGGTTATGTTCAAAGAACGTATGTTTGTTCAGGGCCGTCAATTAGAAAAATTACGTATTTCAGTTAAGCTGGGTTCTTAGAAATAATTCTTGTTTTCTTCTTAAAAGCAGATTGAATTTACCATCTGCTATTACATAGGTATTTCAGTTGCTCTAAACCAACCTCACTCAGGGAGCTGAGCAGTGGCATCCCTCTGCTGTGCTCTAGTGTTACTGAAGTCAGGCTGAGTACATAATGGTTATGTGACAATTAATCAAAATTTGCTTAACTTCACATTAGTAACCCCAGGATTTTGTAGAAATTCTTCACAACAGGGAGAATCATTCACAAAACCTGAAAAGCTTGCATTTATTCTATATGTGCATGTATATACGCCAGATGTTTCCAAACTAAGCCACTTTAAACTAGGAGAGTACACAGAAGATGCTGACACATAATAATTTGCTGATTCAGGACCATGTGTTTGCACTTCATATAAGGCAACTTTTTCATCCAACTTGATAAAAAGTTCCCAGCATGATAGTAGGTCATTGCACTGCTGAAAATGAGGCCTTCTGCGGGAGATAAATAAAAACAAGGCTCTAACCCCTGCATTCATTTAAGAAAATTTTCTTTTTAAATAATTTTAAAAATATCTACAAGTTCAGGTTTTTGTTCAGGTTTTTTATCCTAACCCCCCCCAAAAAAAAAGCCAAAACATGATAGGCCAAGGACTGATGGATTGATACACACACACACACACACACACACACACACACACACAATCTTTTAAAATTATTTTTCTGCATTCCTCATCCTAAACTATGGGTTAGATGAACAGCGGTAGCGTCTCACCCTGCAAGAGACATCAGAAATTCCTTAACCTACCTGACTGGGAAACTGCAAGGTCCATATTTGTAAAGACTTGTAAAAACTTTGGGTGGAATCCAGATTAGTGCATGTTTGGTATTAATCGTTACTGTAAGACTCATGAACTTTGTCAATGTCTGTGAATGTTTTAAGCTAAAATATGGACTAAGCTTCCAAGACTAATTTGTGTTGGCAGTGTTCAAGACAGAATTACAAACAGATGTTCTAGGTCTGTCTGAAAAACTAAGGGATTTGGGGATAAAAGTCTTCTGAACAATTAATGATATTGCCAAAATAAATAAATATGCAGTCATCTGCTAAAACTAAATATATATAAACACATAACCCCCACCAAAGTATATATCCTATGAAAACACTGAACAGATTAACATAAACTAGACAGTGCCAAGACAGTTGTTTTAGGACTCTAAAAGAACATGCTGCAACTTTTTTAAAAAGAGTGCAAATATGATATACTTAATAGTACCACCACATATTAAAAAAATACACGTGAGAAAAAAAGAACTACTGAGACTTGGCCTCTGTAAAACACTTAATAATTAATGATTCTCAAAAACCTTAGCTAAGGATAAAAATAGATAACAGATTACCAATTTAGTAACACTTTTACATGGCCTTAGAAGGTGCTTTTATTTTCACAGGGACACTGACTTTGAAAAGAAAACTAGATTTAAAAAAAAAAAATAAAATAAGAGGAAGTGCAAATATTTTAGAACACCAGCAAGAAAAAAAAAATCCTAAATGCAGTACATAATTACATTTAATTTGAGAAGTATTAAAATAATATATTCAGTGTACCTTAAACTAATTGCGAACAGGCAAATTGGCAGGATAAAGCATCCTACCATCCTAGAATGCTTACAATTAAGTAAAAGTGGGCTTAAGCCCACTTTTGTACTGGGTTTGTGTGTTTTTAAAAAGGAATTACTCATTCTTGGATCTCTTCTACTCTTACAATTTGCTCATTCTTCATAATTACTAATACATACAACTCTCATAGGTATGACTTGAAGAATCCAGTAAAGAACCCAAATACTTATTTGGAATTAAAACGGTTCAAGCATATTTTCCAAGATTAGAAAAATTCTGTTTATGAAAGCATACTTAAGATGTATACATTGAAAACATTTACACATTAGCATTTTCTAGTAGAAAACATGTTTGCTGGGTGAGTGGACAGCTGCAGGTAAAAATACTGGATAAGGGCAAATATGTAAATGAAAGGAGGAAAACCACAGATTTCTGGGAATGAGAACTGGTGTTTTCTCCAGTGCTGAATTCTGAGTCCAGAAGACAAAACTTACATAGTAGAGTACCATCTCCTTGCTTAGTGATGGACTTCTTTTGTACCACTGAAGTCTTTGACAAAGTTTTCACTGACTACACTGGTGCAGGATGAAGGCAGTAGTAGAAAAACAAGTTACACAATTGGGTCAGTTTCTTCCAGCAAGAATTGCTCTCCTCTGACCAGTGAAAAAGTAAATTAGCATTGACATCAAAATCTCTAGGTTTCAGGTCAGACCAGGGTAGATCAACTGTGCATTAATGCACTGCAGGAAAACAGTCTGATGACGTTAGTTGGGGCAAATGGGGGGCATTTATAAGCTGCAGCCCCTTGTGCTGTGACCCAACTGAAACCAGCAGTCAACCCAGCAAGTCTGAAGCTTCAGGCAGCTGTGGCACTCTCCAGTCAAGTCATTCTGCAGCACAGACACATTCAGATCTATATTTCGTAGCAAAAACAACCCAAAACCTTAATTTGGGAAAAAAGTTTTCGACAAAATGTTCAGCACTAATGGACAGCTGTTTCAGTGATCACTATTCATAAATAAACTATCTACACAATGATAGGCAGGAAATAGTCAGTCCTCCAAATTTAAGACTCACTGACATGTTTGTCAATAACTACTAAAGCTACAAGCATGTCTTGGATTCAGGGACTGGGAAAACAAAGCAAAAGGGGAAAAAGCAGGTCTAGATTAGACTAGCCTAAGAAGGGAAGCTTTCTGAAGATTTTCAATTCAAATTAACAGACAAGTTTTGTGGGGACCATCCTCGGGATCCCTCCTAACTCCAAGGGAAAAGCAGCACACAGCTGTGGGAAGATGCTTACACTGCAACTCAGCATAGGATATCCCCAAACCATAAAACCATAAAAAGGTTCTGTGAAATCTCTGGAAGCCACCGCATCCCACCTCCTGCCCAAAGCGGAAGCAGTAACACACCACTTCAGAGGCTGAGGAGGTGTAACTATCAGATGTTCTGCTTAAATATAAGTGCCACTGAGAATTCCACAATCACCTCCACTGGTCTTGCTATACATCTATGCATCCATTCCTCTGTAATGAGTCCAAACCATTTATTTGTACTGGTGAGAAGCTACCAACATGAGTTGGGTCACCAATTCCTTTTGGTGACATCCAGGAGCCACTGACACTCAGACTGCCATCACTGGGATCCAGCAGCAAGTACAGAGAATCAAGGGTGAGTATAGAGGAACAGTGCAGATCACAGTTGTGAGAGCTACTGGAAGAGGTCATTATTTAGCATCAACAAGCATAGGTGGTATGCACCACCTGAAAATCCAGTTCTTTCAAACTGTCTGAAGACTCAATAAAAAGAACACTGTATCAAGTATACACCAGCCATTTTCACGGTCTCCTTCCACACAACAAAAGTAATAAATTTTTTTGCTAAAAAAAAAAAAAAGCAGCAAAGCAGCACAAGAAATAAAGCCCTTTATATATCCACACATTCAAGCATTGTATTGTTGGGGAGGAACAGATAGAAAAAGTGGTAACTAACAGCACATATAGCCCTTGCTATAAAAAAAAAAAAAAAATCAATTAACATACTTACTCAAAAAATAATTTGGTATCTATATATAGCAGAGATTACGTAACTTTGTTATATAGCCAGGAAGCTTACTAAGTTCAGAACACAAACCTCAAATGCTTGCAATGACCTACTGGGTACATAACTTAATAAATGTTAACGACACATCTATTACCTAGCATTCAATAATAATTACACAATTACTGTTAAAAAAAAAAATAAAGTAGTTCTTCATCTGCTGAAACGATTGCAAGTCCATCTGAAAGAGGATGGGACATCCATATACGATAACCTTTTGAGTTTGTGGCAGAGATTCCTCCATTCATCATACCAAAAGGAAAGGAAAGATTATACAAGTTAATAGATACAGAATATCCATAACTGACTTCTGTATTTCACTACACACACCGTATCTTCCAATGACCATTGAGCTGTTGGAAAGTTTGTATGAATCAATGCTTTCAAGATATAAAACTATGAAGACAAATTGTAATTATACAAATCCACAGTACATAATGCTATGACAGTATCTGTTTACAGTAACAAGCAGCAGGCAAGCGTATCCTTAACTATAGAGGCTCAAATGTCAGTGACAGCTCAAATACAAGATGCAACCTCAAAACCTACATTCTCACATTAAAAGTTATATTTTCTGATATGATATTTGCAATTATGCAAGACAGCTTTCTGCCCAAATCCTCCTCCTCCCCTCACTTTGGGAGGGATGAATTCTTTATTTTCTCCCTGCAGCTGATCTCTTCTAGAGGTCAGGGTTTCCACGCACTGAGCAAATGAACCTCTAAACAAACAGATATAAAGTAATTTCACTCATTTCCTTGTTTTAAGTTCTGTGCAACTGGTTATTTTCCATAAACCTGAAAGAGGCATTAGATCAGTGTCATGAATTCTTGAAAATCTTTTAAGTACTGTAGCATTGGTGCCAATTCTGAAGTCGCAGTAACAGTAGGAGTTTAACTTTTATTGTTTGGACAGCAACAAAAAGAGAGAATGAAATAAGAAACAAGGTAAAAATGCCAAGCAGGCTGCAAGGAATGAGGCAAAGTGGACAGGAAAACCATGCAACCTTTGTAAATCCAAGCTCAAAAGAGCAGTGATTTAGGGGAAGACCCACAGCAGTCGGTCACCCGCCGCCTTGGCAGCAGACCAACATTTGCAGAGAAAGGAGACCTGCCAGCCCTGGATCAGTGCCACCTGCAGTCCTATGCCTTTCCACCACTGTTTAGCATGCAAATACCAGAAGAAATGCAAACAGCACATGTGGATGCACACACCCTGCACACCGAGGCCATGCTGCCTCTCCCATTTCCACAGGAGCAATTCAGTGCTGCCCAAATTTCTCTTGTAACAACTGCTGCCAGAAAATCCTTTTACGTGTCAGGCTTCAGTGAGCTCAAACACCAACAGTATCACCAAACCCTGCCAGTGGTACTGGCATTATGGAGGAGGCAGCTACACTAAATTTAGTGCTACACAGGGAATCCCTTTAAAGGGAGACAAATGTAGCTAACCTGTGAAGATTTGAAACTTAATGGAAGATGAACTGTAGAATAAATACTGTTAAGTCACAGTAGTAAAGCAGACTTACAGGTAGTCTTTTTAGGCATTTTATCTCATCTCATTTGTATGTTATCCCATGATGTACCCTAATAAAATCTGGCAAGAAAATCTTCCAGCAAAATAACAGTTGAGCTGCGTTTGCATGCCCCATAGGAGTCACACAAAGACCGATGCTCTCACTAATGTATATAAACGACTGCCTGAAGGTTGCACAGATGCTCCACTGTGCATCTGCACTGATGATGTGGTCATTTTGAAAAGCTCTTTCCCAATCTGTTACAGAATACCTGTTTCTAGTTTCCTGACTTGGGGAATAAGCTTCACCATCAAATGGCTTACTGATAATTGCCTCATGTTCAATCTGTTATGAATAAAATGCATGATATTCCTGCCTCACTTTGAGGAACAGTTGCACATAAAGCAGTTGGAGAACTGACAGTAGCATTTAGGTAGATGATAAACATGGCAATTTAATACACTTTAGACCTTGCACTTTGGTTTTTCTACACAAGTCATGTGGTTTTTAACAGCTGATAAATTTCTCCCCCCAACATAGCTCCAACAATACTGCCTGTGAGCACTAATTATGGAGCAATCGTTAGCCCATACTCCTTGCTAAATGGTTTACAAAGAATGAATAATAAAAGCCTACTGCAAATGGAAACAGATTACCTTATTATCATAGATTCTGGGTCTGCATTCAACCATTTGCTATCAAAGATAGCAAGAACTAATCCACAGTAAAATTTCTTTGCTCCCTCTAGTCAGATAGAAAAGAGAATTGGGTATTTAGTGCTTACGCATACAGTATGAATGCAAGAGTTGTCAAAAATAACCTTGATCTAGGGGCCAGATGACTAACAATATAAAGACAATTTAAAATTTAAGATCACAGGGACAGAGAATTGTTGCACATATCACTGCTATTTTTCCACATTATTCCATTTGCGTACAGTGATTTACCATAACCCAGGAGCCAAAAATGTCCCCTATAACACACTGAGCTGCAAAAATACAGAAGAATGTTGCAGCAAATCATAGTACCAACCATGTGCAGGCAAGTAGTCAATACTTTGGTTTTTAAAGCATCTTTTTGCTTAGTCTCAAAATCATAAAAAGCTGTTAAAAATATACCAGATGCTATAAGCAGCAGAGAAAAACTTGATACAGTTTTACTGGAAGAAAAAGGAAAATTATGTTGTAAAAAATTTTTAAAATACAGTATTTCTGGAAAACATTAGAGGTGTTCTATGGTGTATTCTGAAGATAGGAAATAGTATTTATGGTGGCAGAATTCAGTCCTATGACTGCACTCACATTATTGAATAATCTTTCCTGGTTTGCTTCTCTGCTTTTTAAAAATCTTCATAACAACTCTCCCAGCTTCATACACTCAAGAGTTTCTGAAAACAAAAATCCATCCACAATGGACCTTTTTCAGAATATTTCATCATTTAATTAATGATGGATACGGAAAAAAAAGTTGTGCACACTTTAATAATTATTGCTTCACTCAACTTGGAAAAGTCAAAATTTTCATGAGTATAATCACTGCAAAAGGAGGAAATGGTATGGAGGATAAAATGACATTACCATTGCTTCAGGTCATTTTGAAACTGGCCCTGCTGTACACCCACTAAGTTGTAACATTGACTGCAAGTGCTGAATACAGATCCCACATTACAGCAGCTGGGCAACTTACGACATTAGCAGGGCTACTGAAAGTCAAAAAAGTGTCTGATCCCGTACGCTGAACACTGCAGGGAAACAGAAATACTGGCTTTAACAGGATTTGCCCAAGTAATGGGAGAAGTGTCCCTGCAACAACCAGCACCACAGCCCAGGCTGATGTGCTCTGTTAGCCTCTTGGCTGCCACGAGGATGTTGACTTGCCTGGAAAGCCCGAGCACGAGCAATCCCAGGGGCATTGGCTTTGCTCAGCAGGGGCAGTAGCTCAGAGAGGCAGGGGTCCATGGGTTAGGTCCCTTCCGTTGCCCCATGTTCCCTGTTGCCATGCTTGAAAGGTGACAACTCTTGGGGTTACTGACAGGAATAACCCGTTGTCCTGTGTCCTCAGGCCTGGAAGCCTGGACCTCACCTGTCTTTGTGCTTCAGGAGCCACAAACCTTAACCCAAGGCCAGGAAGAGATTTTTAAGCCTCTTTAAGCTAGACAAACTTGCTTCAAAGAAAAACAAGAAAGATTATGCCATGGATTTCACACACTGTTACACTATACCTCATCATTTTAATTTTTCAGATGCTCTGCCACTCTTATCTTAAAACTTGGGGGGAGGGAGAAATAAAGAGTCTTTTCAAACAATCCTGGTAGATACAACTGTGAGTTTTACTGCTTCCTACACTGCTCATTTCAATGCTGCGTTCATTACCATGTCTGGCAATACCATTTAAGTAGCATTGGGTATCAAAAAGCTTTAAGAGGGGTGCCATGAAACAGGCAGGCTCAGAGATGTCCCACAGCCCCACAGCAAGTCAGCACAAAGGAGACCAATGTGAAGGGGCACCAACTTGCACAGAGGTCACAGCTCAGAGCTACGGGCAGATCTGTAACGAAGGAGACGGACACACAGATAGGAAAGAGGAAGGGAGAGGAGCAGCACCATCCTGGTGCAGCAAAATACCGCCAGCCCTGCTGTGTTCACTCAATGAACAAGCAGAAACTGGTCTCAGGCAGAAGCACTGAACTCTACCGATGCAGTTTTGAAAGGGTGACTGGCTTTTTATCACGCCCACAATTCTGACAACCTTCCCATCTGTCTGTCTATGCACTCACACACACCTCAGTGTTTGCAGGCAAGGTCCTCCTCAGGGGCAGGATTCAGAAGCATTGCTCCCAGGTGGGTGAGGGATGGTTCAGCTGCCTTAACTATGAAGCAGGTTGTCCTGACAGTCTATTTTTATTCTGCAGAGGTTTGGTTTTCCTCTGATCATCTTTGATTATTTTTTTTTCCTGTACAGTTTCCTTCAAATGTATGTGTAGATTTGGATTTCACAGAAGCTGATAATGAGTCAACAACTGCAGGTGATAAAGACCAAACTTCTGTCAGAAAAAAAAAAATGTTGGTAACATGACTATCTTGTAGAGGATAGAAACAATTTGCAACTAAACTGAGCTTTGAATGCAACTAAATTAAGTACCCAGCTGCTATATAAAAACTGTCTCAGAAAAAGATTATTTGAACATATATCCAGATGTGGAAGTAAGTGACTGAAGTTACTTTGTGCCACTGAATAATTTTAATATTCAATATTTTAATGTATACACGTACTAGAACCTCTCAAATATTTACCATCCAACCATTCTTGGCCAGAAATACTTTATACATGTAAAAGCTATAAAAACAATTTAAAAGGCAATCTGTTAAAAGTTTCTGTTGAAAATGGCGCACAATTTCTAGGTTTCCTGCCTATTTACCCATCTAAACATGAGACAGACAAGATAACATTGGCTCAAAACACAACACTGAATGAGATAAGACACGCTGTCATCACACTTGTAAATTTAGAGTGAATGGGTTCACCATGAGTTATACTGTACAGAATAAGAGCTATGTGTTATATCCCATTTTTGCCATCAGGATTGTTACTACAGTAATGTTCTAGTCATGAAAGTATTACCATTTGTAAATATTAAATGCAGGCATAAATATCTAAGGCCAACAGCCCCAAAGTAAATAGGCAATTATTTTTTAACCCTTTAAAAATTTTCAAGGGATATTACTTAATGCTGTGTCTCTTAGTTATAAACTGTTTTTTTTTTTTCCTCTGTTTACCAAAAATGGCTCAGTCACAGGGTAATTTTTGTTCAGAAATAAACACACCCACCCAGACATGAATATGCACGTTCTATTTCTTCTCAGATATTTTTGCTCCTTTTTCTAGGGGCCACGTGGCAGCAGCCCAATTAGACAGTTAAAGACTGAAAATGGCATTTGGCAAACACATAACTTGTTTTTTATAAAACAGTGATAATATTAAGAACAAACACATCGACTATGAACTACACCCTAGAAAACAAAGATAAAGTTTCTGGTAATCGATACCTAACTAGCTTTTTGGAAGAATTACCTGTGAACTTAAAATCACCTTGAAGCTTACAAATGTCTTGTAAGATTGTTTGTACTATCAAACCTATCTAATTATGGGCAAAGTGCATGATGACCACTGTCAAATTAATTGTTCAATCAAGAATCAGTAAGTAAAAGGCATTAGCTCTGTTATGCTCCATTGCATACAGTTACATCTTTGATAACTGCCCCGTGGGAGTTTATGGATCTTACATGACCCCTGTCGAAACTCAATTGACTTCTTCCCTGCAAATTCTATTAGAAATGGTCCCTGCATCACTGCCCACAATAATCAAAATCAGAGAGGCCGATTTATGTATAAGCATTTTGTTTTAGTCTAACTCAATAGAATATAAAATAGATGAGGTTATGAGACGGCTGTTTAAAAAAAAAAAAAAAAGTCAACTGCATCCCATTCTATACCAGAAATTGGAAAAGACGTTTTAAATCTCTAATTTAAAAAACTAGAAATGCTTCAGGAACAAGGGGGAGGGGAAAGTAAAAAGAGTTTTGTCTAAATACTGGCCTTTCAAAAAGTACCAGAATCCAGACACACAAAAAAACAAATCATAAACAACTAATATAGTGTGCAAATGTAATTGTCCAAATGTTCTGAAGTCTACCTAGAGCAAGAAGCATTACTTTTACAGAATTTAGAAGTTCCTAATAGGAGCAAAACTGATTAATTTATTGAGAAAGCATATGCTATTTACTAGCAAGTTTAAAGATCTGGGTTAACCCTTCGTCAGAGACTTGAAAACCCCAAAGAGCCAATAATTTTTCCTTCACATTCCTCAGCTATAAGTATTTAGCACTGTTCAACTATTCAGCTCAACTCATAATTTTAAGACATTAAAACTGACCAACAACCTAAAATCTTCTTAAGACATAACAGAACACTGGTACAACAAAAGCACTAATTGAACTTTAGGTATTTCTTTTCCATTATCATTTTACTCCTGAATTTCTACAGTTTATGTCCTCCTACAAAGAAGGATCCAAGTAGTTTTATGTATAGAAACTACTTTCATAATTATGAATGTTTGAATAAAATCTGCTAGAAATAATTATCAAATTATGAGCAGCACATGCTTACAGAAAAGCAGATAAATTTAATCAGCCAGATATCATACTTGTGATACATGGTACAATGAAAGCAAGAAACACATCGGCTATCAATTTTTTCATGGAAATAGGAGAATGACTGAAAATAACCTATCACCATACTAAAAGTTTACAAGGTTATGATGAAGATTATAGAAGTCAGGATGGGCCCATTGTCAGGAATGTTTACACTTACGGAAAACAGAAATACTTCTTGCACCTCAAACTTCTCTTCCCTTTCACTCTCTCTGGATAAGCTATCTGTACAGGCATTCACATCTCACCCATCCAAGCTACACACACCATCCATCACAGCAAAGCATCAGCACACATGGTCAATTAGACCATTGGCCAGCATGCTGTGCCACCCCACTCAAAGTAAAGCACACGCATGCCTCCAGGCAAATTTCTCCACCTAATGCTTCATCTCAGCAATTTCAAATTGTGCATCCTAACAGCTCTGTGGGACACAGAGGGGCTTAGCACATCCCGAGCCTGGCAGAATATGCCTTCACATGGTATCACTGTATTTCCTTCTGTAAACTTAATTAACAAAGCAGACGCTTGAGTTCCAAAATGCAAGCTATATTCTAATAAGAAAAATACCTAGAAAAAAAGAATAATCTTTTAAAATCTAATTAAAATTATAAGGGCCTTAAAGTAAGGAAGGACTTATGAAAGCCCCTATGCTGGCATGAATTTCAATCCATGTAAGGTACAGTTAGTGAGACCAATTGGGAGTAAGATTAGAACACGAAAAGAAGAAAAAACATTCATATTTGGATATCTTCAAATTGCTTTAAGTATCACGGGTAGACGATTCTTAAAAAATACCTGCAACAGACATCTGCCATACATGGAAAACAAACAAAACAAAACAACTTGAATTTTTATTTTAAATCTGCCTCACAGAGAATATTTAATGTGGGCTTGTTAACTGCACTTATAAAATACCCTGATACCAAGCCTGTGGCACACAGAATATTTAATATATATGCAAAACTTACTACTTTAATGGAAATAAAAAATAAAATACATCTCCTAAAAATAATCTAAGACCATGTGGCAGAAAAACTACCCAGTGTCTACATAAGACCATCATTACAATCTTTAAAAGAATATAGACATATTTTAGACTGCCTATGAATCTTGGAATTATATCCATTTACTTGGAAGAACTTACATAACGATGGTAGCAGTTGCGAGATGCCTACAAAGAGCCTGTCAAATTTTCTCACTTATAGTCACTACTGTATTTTAAATACTCTAAAGAGTGATGACAAGTTTAAACCTGCCTTTTAAGGAAAAAAATCTTCAATGGAAGAACTCTAGATAGTTCACGTCAATTAGAAAGTCAATCATTTTTTTCTCACAAAGATAGTTTTCTTAATGAAAGAAAGTAAAGGAATACTCGATCTGAATAAATTTATTGCCCAGGACTAAATACATTACCCAGGATTAATGCATTTAACTTGAAACAGAATTATCTTTTTTCCTATGATTATAAGTACACCCTTGAAAATGTCTCCATTTATCATAACAGATGGCTTTTCATCGGAAACCAGACAAACAGTCTCAAGTCTGGTTTTTAATACAGAACTATATTTGAAATAACAGTTGCATAGCAAAAGAAATTCTAATCTTTGGATAGCAAAGTTTGCTCTTGCGAACTAAAGCCATTCTTTCTAAAACAAAAAATACTCATGGGGCTCCAAACCTCTTCAGCCATCACTCAGTGATATCAGGCCACAGATACCCAACCCAGTGATTAGCACTACGTGCTAATACCATAGAAGCTGCATCATTGTATGAATACCTGACAAAGAGCTTGGCAGCTGAGTGATGAAAACCCCATAATTTAACAATTAGAAGTGAACTTCCTAACAGCACCGAAAGATTAATTGCAACTTTAAAAGAAATGTTATTCTTAGCATAGCACACAATTTCAGTCAGTCTACACTATTTGAAATTTGAGCTTTATTCTACCAAAACTACTTCACCCTTTGTCTTTTGCCCCTCTGGGAACCAAACCAATCCAGTGTTCGCATTCAAGATGCATACCTTAGGCAGTAATGTAATACTAATAGGCCTTAAGTTTATTTCTACCAGTTACTCTTCAGTTTCCAAAACATCCTGAATTTTGAGCGAACTTGAAAATGCACTACTATATTTGTATGCATTTAAAAGTTATTGCTTATGCTCAGAAGCAGACTTCTAATATAAATACCTAACTCAAATTTATAAGCTAGCAAAGTTTGAAACCTAAACTTTATCTTTTATTGTTTGTTACATAAACACAATACCATAGTCCAGCAATTTGTCACTATTCTGCACCCTGCAGAAGTACCCAAGAGACCTATTAAGAGCTGTACTGCATGCACTCAGTGAACAGGTAGCCCTATAGCTGAACCCTTACCAAACCAATTCCCTGCTGGTTTCTTGTGAGGAAGCCCACTTATTCATAACAGGAACACAAGAAAGAAAGAGCTCACCCCTCATATGGTTTTGAAGAAATCAAAATTGTCTCCTAATGGGACAATGTCCATAGTTCACACCAGTAAAATCAGTGCATGTGACAGACTATGAATACAGATGACTTGCAGCTATAAACATATCTGGGAGAGCTCCCTGTGATCTTTGAATACATTTGCATATATTCTCATTGCTTTGGACTGTTCTATAGGACAGGACAACCATAGCATCATCTTGGATAATAATTCTACTAGGTTTAAGATAAGACACACAAAAACTACCAGAAAAAAATCATATAAAAAAACCACCATAAGAATTCATAACTGACTCTTGGGGAAAAAAGGATCCATGCAACATCAGATACAGCCAAGGAAGTTGTAAAATAAACACAAATTAACAAACAGACCGAGGACAATTTGCGTATCATGAAGTCCAGATCCAACATCTAACTGAAGTAAACTCCAAGTTTATACTGTAATTAAGAAAAAACAAAGCAGGGTTTGCTCTTTCTTGTTTAGTATTAGCTACACATACAGTTTCTGGATAAAAGGGGAAAGCTTTGGGCTTTTAACCACACTGTCTGAAGGGAACAGGCAGTAGAATGAACAGAACAAAGCCATCAATCTCACCCTGCCTTCGGGCCACCAGCTGCTGCTGGGCTGCAAAGCCACAGCCCTGATGCATACCCTGGTTCTTTAGCTCTAGTTAGTTATAGCCCAAACAACAAAAAGGTCTCCATAGACCTCCCTGCAACTGTTTCCTTTGCGTCACTTCTGCATTAATGCAATGGATTTTTTCCCGGTGTTTTCTTGAAAGGCCAGCTGAAACTTCCTGTTATTTCAGGATGCTGCAGCCAGGCTGCTGAGGGGAACAGGTTGATAAGCACAGTCTACCTTCACTTCATCGACTGCCCTGGTTCCCAAACATTTCTGGATGCAATTACAGGCAACTGGAAACCAGTGCAGTGAGCCAAGACAGATGCAATGTTCACACTGTTCTTCTGAAAGAAAAGCGGCAGAATTAGCCTTCCGCTGTCATTCACCCAATCCTGAAATAACACAGCACGGTGGAACGGCACACAGCTCAAGTGTACACTGCAGTCCTGCAACTTCCAATTAAGATATTAGTAGCGTGAGGACGTTTGTGCATCTTTAAGGCACACCTTTAAAGGATACAGGAAACAGAAGGATGCAGAGTATAGCAGGAGGTCAGTAATGTATTCTGCCTTTTCGGTTTTGGTTTGGTTTTGTGTTGGGTTTAAAGAAAATACGATCTGGGGTGCCACTACGCAGCATGTTAGCGGGGACAGTCTGACAGCTCCACATGGGGTAACGTCCCGTTCCAGTCTCTTGGTAATCAGAAAACAAGCTCACCTGTCCTCTGCAGAGACAGTGACAGCAGTACCCATCACATGGTACCCTTAGCTTTCAGTTCTTGAGCTCACCCTTCTGTGGACCCTTGCCCCACAAAAAAAAATTACCTTAAGAAGCCAGGCACATTCCCTTTTAAAAACATATTTCATTTTGTTCACAAACAAGACTGCTTTTGCGTTATTTTAACCTAGTTTCTTCTACACTTAAAGAATGCAATAACAGCTAAGCAATACTCTTCCCCTTATAATTTGCTAGTTAGTGACACCAGTCTCTCATCACAATTGTTAGGTTTTTTTATCATTTGTTTTTTCAGCAGAATAGGCTGTTTCTTATTACCACAGAACAGCTGAAGAACACATGATGTCAAGTTGTCTCTTGTTTCAAGATGCAGACTAGTCTGAGGAAAATGTCACTGATTAAAAATAGTCCTGAATTGAAAAACTAAAGCTAAATAAAAGCTCTGTCCTTCTCTGTCGCATACGAGCAAATTTTTTTTTTCGTCTGGTATGTATGACAACCATGAAGAAAGAACATCTTGCAACTACAAATGGCACTGAATTGACTCTGGCAGAAGTTAGAACTCTAGTAAAGTTCAACTCCCTTAAAATCCATACACATATAAAAGATATCTGTCAGCAGAAAGAAAAACAGCTGGCAAAGTCTTTTTTTATCAAATAAATCTTTCCTTCTGCAAGTGTGTGTCACATGATCAGGTAACTGTTCCACTATACTCTGTATGCTTTAAATTAATTCTGAGCCACCAAAACCATTTCACTAAAAAATTCTATGATCACAGAAATGCTCACATAGAGACAAATGATGTGAAACATACTCAGTTATTCATAGCAACTGCAGCTGATATATATAGATTTTGTGCACAGCCTGTTATAACTGAACATGGAAGGCTGCAATACCACCTAATGTTTTCTTAATAAAATCAACAATTTAGAAATTTTTTTCCAGGTCACAAGCACACTTTTTATTCATTCTAAATAATAGCATCATAGGTAAATTTTATATTATATATTCAAAATAGAGGGGTTTTTTTTAAAGCAGAATCTGCAAAGCTTTTTCAGAGCCTGACTCAACCTTCATGTTTTCAGTTCTTCATATTCATTTTGTTTCTCGTTAGCAATTTCATTTCTTGGCTGGCAGAGTAATCATCAAATACATCAAGCATTAATAGCCAGACCAAGCAAATAATTATTTCTTGGACATGTACAGAGCTTTAGATTATTAGCTAGTGTCTACAGAAGTAGTTTTAAATACTTCAGCACTATAAATAAGAGACTGGTTCCTGATTAATACCTCTAAAATTGAGTATCTTCTAGCCACATAGTGGCCATATTCATTGTTCATATTCTGCTAGACAATTCCCAATAAAACAGATCTATCATTTGAAGATAACTTTGCCTTTCAATGTTGCATATGCTTCCCCATCTGCCAGAAACATAACCACAAACACTGAGGGTATGTTTATATCTGGGGGAGAACCTGCAGATTAAAGCCGGTGAGTGTCTGAACACAAGGAACCAACCCCAGCTTACACAATCAGTGTGACTGGACTCCCTCCTCATCTTTCTGTTTTGAAATTTCTGTTCCTTCCCCAGTCGGGTTGGGTTTTTTGAGTAACCCTGCAGAGCTAACCTCCAGAAAAATGTCAGCCCTCCAGTGTCACAGGATGGGATCAATCATGAGGAAGGAACAAAGAGATTTAAATACAACTGCATCAACACTAACAAAAGATAACTTACCAAAATCTTCACTTGCTATTAGAAAAAAAAAAAAAAGAGAGGGAGGAGCATCTGAAGATATAAATAGATAATCTCTTCCATTACTGAAAAACTCTCAGCATTTGGCTATTTAATATAAAAACATATAGAGAAACAGTCTAATGTCTTTTGGTACCAAGAGTGACCGACACCTTTTATCACAAAATGTTATAAAGAATAGTTCACAAGAACAGGAAAAAAAACCAAGTAGACCTTCCTTGTACATAGATCAGGCTTTAAAATTAAAACTTGATTTTCTGAGCATTGAAATCCAAATCCAGAGTCCAAGTTTTAACCAGAAGTGACTTTAGCAAATGAATTGTTTAATAATCCTATGGTCCTGAAAAATCCTGCAGGCTTACTGTTTCAGGTCTTCTGCAAATAATAGAGGAAGAATTTATGAGGGAAAAGCAAAAAAGTTAAAGGGGTTAAATAAAAATGCAATACTAAAATATATGGAGATCTAGAGGATTTATGTAGCTTGTGCCAGGCATGTGAAACGCACATTTCACCAGTGCTGCAACAGAAGTTCTGAGTTCTCATGTACTCTTGAAGTATAATTTTGTAATTCACCGCAGCATCTTATGGAAATGAAATAGTGTCCTGGTTTCAGCTGGGATAGAGTTAATTGTCTTCCTAGTAGCTGGTACAGTGCTATGTTTTTGAGCTAGGTATGAGAAGAATGTTGATAACACACTGATGTTTTCAGTTGTTGCTAAGTAATTTGTAGTCTAAAGTCAAGGATTTTTCGGCTTCTCATGCCCAGCCAGCAAGAAGGCTGCAGGGGCACAAGAAGTTGGGGGCAACACAGCCAGGACAGCTGACCCAAACTGGCCAAAGGAATATTCCATACCATGGGACATCATGTCTAGTATATAAACTGAGGGAGCGGGGGGGGGCGGGTAGGGATCACTGCTCAGGAATTAACTGTCAGCGGATGGTGAGCAACTTCATTGTGCATCACTTTTATATTCTAATCCTTTTATTATTACTATTGTCATTTTATTAGTATTATCATTATTAGTTTCTTCTTTGCTGTTGTATTAAACTGTTCTTCTCTCAACCCACAAGTTTTACTTCTTTCCCCGATTTTCTCCCCCATCTGACAGGGAGAGGGGGGAAGTGAGTGAGCGGCTGCGTGGTGCTTAGTTGCTGGCTGGGGTTAAACCATGACAAATAGCAAGAGTAAGCATTCATTTCCTGAAACTTGAGTTCAAATCCTGATTAGGTCACAAATGAAGTGAAGCAGCTCAATCCTACAAGATGATGCATCTCCTAAGCCTTACATCCAATGTCTATTCTCTTCAACAGGAGTGGATACACCTACACACCTCCTAAGGTCAGACCTTGCGTTCACAGGGAAAGAGAGCGCTACAAACTTAATGCTCACTTGCAACTGCAAAACCATCTCCAAAATAGACTACAACTTCAAATTTCAGATTAGCTGAGACATGTGGAAGGCATCAATCAAAATCAAGTGTTGTAGAGCACCAGCTTCTATTCTTTTGGAAAGAGATACACGACTGCACTCCGGCTGCCTAGAAAACAAAACCAAAGTATCATCAAGCTGTAGTTAATTTAATTTTGGTGGTTTTCTCTTGCTTTTCTTGCTGCTGGCCATTTTGCAAGTGGGTAGACAGACTTCATTTTTTATTTCCCCTTTTTTTTTTTTTTTTTTTAACTTATCTATTTATATACACATAGAGAAATTCAACACCCATCAAGAAAGATGGAGTTGTCTAAGTCTTAGGTCCTACGTTCCTAAGCAACAGATGTCACCAGCAAAACTGAGGAAAAAAATCCCACAGAATTATTGAAATAAACTTACTTATTTTGATAAACTGTAATTGAGATAAGAGATTAATATGTTTGCAGTTAGGAAAACATTAGGCTTTACATCAAGAGGGGCACTACCATAGCTATAACAGCTTTTCCTTAAACCCTTATAGTGCCTAAAGATCTGTCTGCTAATGGGACAGGTCACTTTACTATACACACAATGTACTAAGCATATCCAGTATGTAGTAACAACATACTGACACTTGTGGAATACTTTTCTCTTCCCAAACACAGTCCATTTGCAGTCTACTTTTCTGCTGTGATTAAAAACACCCAAATAGTTCAAAACCACAAACCTGAGTACCATAGGTAAATATTCAGTCTTCTCCACACAAAGGGAAAAGAGTGACTTCCATATCACTAATTCCCACAGATTACACTCATGCACACTTCTAAACCACAATTTAAGCAAAATTAAAGCTGGTGGCTTCTGTGCAAGTTCAACAGAAAAAATGAGAACTACATAAGAGACTGGTTTTGATCAATTTGCCATTCACATCCTGGAGAGTTAGTTTCTAACTGGTTAGGCACGTTCACAGCGTGTTGTTACATCCTACCTAAATACTGCTTCTGTGTCTGGCACTGATCTTTTCAATGAGCATCTTTTCGGTGAAACTGAACGTGCAATTAAAAAACCTGAGCACACTACTAAGTCTTTTTAGACCCATTAACTTTTTAATGTTTAATATTTCAAGTGAGTTTAGGGGAAAAGTAAGGCAAATGCAACTAAAAATTGTTGCTTAGGGAAAAAAAGCAAAAAGAATAGTGTTTTTGTCTGACACAGAACAGTAATTTTTTTCCTGGACAATTCTTGTATTAGGCTAATTCTAGAAACAAACTAAAGTTATTGTAAGTAAGGCTATCTCCAGACATATTTTTTAAGTCTCCAGAATTAAAAAAACAAACAAACAAAAAAAAAACCAAACAAAAAAACCCACCACACTAACTAGGTGTTTTCTTGCTTATATGAGCAATGACACCTTCTATTAAGACTTTTTCTCTTTTTACATTTTAACTTCATTTCCAGTTATAAAAACAAATTTTTCCCATTCTTTGCATTTTTCTCATTTTAGTCATGTTAAGTTTTTGCTGACTACATTCCCAGGTTAAAAAAACCCAAACAAACCTCTCCTCACATATAAAACATTTAAGTGTTGGAAAACAACCATACAAAAAAATATAAGCATGAAATGAAACCACGACTCCTCCTATCCTCATACCAGTGTATGAATCAGCAGACACTACCGTATCTCATGTGGTGGAATTTTTTTCCTTCCACTAATCTAATGCAGTTTCAGAAGAGTGTATTGTAAAGCAGTACACAAGAGAATGGTTTTAATCATTTCTATCACAATCATGTCCATTTACTTCCTCTTCAAACTGCATTGATCCTCTTGGATGTTCGTTCCCTGGGCTGCTGCTACCTGTGTTCACCAGGAACAGCTTCTCCTCGCTACAGCAACATGTTCTGGAAAAATACTTCATCTTATTGGGAAAGAGCTTTGTTTATATGACAAACCAGGTCACATCAGCCCTCCCTAAGGAAACTCTTTGGCCCTGGAGCACCCCAAAAAATAAGCCCCAGAAGGTCTTGGTCACAGGTGAAGCCCCAGCAGCTGTTGCAGGGTACAACTGCTGAAAGGAAACCACAGTCCCTGAAGATGCTCAGCACCAGGCTCTGCTTGTAGCATGTAATCCAGAAACAAAATGCAGAGCACCTTACCTCCACACAGAGCACCCAGAAACACCTACCGTCGCACCACCTAAATACCACTCTTCTGGTGTTCAAAGCAAAGCACATCCCCCTACCCCACAGCATAATCAAGCAGCTTTCAGCACGAGGAGGAGGGACTTTTGATTTCAAGAAAGCCTACTGCTGAAATAGGCTAGGGAATTAAACTGCATAATTGGAAAACATCACTCCTCATGGATGGTGCTATAGGAACTACAATCAAACCAACATACAATGTTTGTGCTTACTGTAGATGTAAAATGAGAGTGAACTTTCTGTCAATGAGGCTTTGTCAACACACAGTTATGCAAAAGCCTAACGTGAAGCAAGAAAAAAATAGTCTAAAAGTTGTAAATCTTTTCCCATAACTGCTATGACATTTTTAAAATAGAATAAAATAGAATTTTTATATGAAGGATTCCTCCAAAAGCCTGATATTGAAGCCATTACCATGCAAAGCTTTGCAGTAAATCTCATTAAGTAACAAATTGATTTGATGGCCTACCACCACCATATAACCTTGTAGTACACAGTGCCAGCACTAACCTTACTGCTATAATAAAATTTGTTTCCCCAAATGCACACCATATTTTTTTGTTAAATATATACTCAGTAACTGTAAAATAAAAATCAAGAAGGAATTAATGGAATTTTTTGTATTAATTTAATCTAAAGTTGGTTGGGAAATAACTTCTCAAAAAAAAGAACTAAATTATTTAGAGACTTTTAAAATATAATTTTCTATTTATTTCAGTTAAAAGATAAGTTTAAGAGAACATACTGTTCTTCCAATTAAAATTAATCCAGCTTTTTTTATTGCATAAGAAGCATACATATGCACAAAAAAAAATACACATGAACAAAAAAACCACTTTTGGAAATTAGTAATTCTAGGAGACATAAGAGTTCAAAAATATTAAAACCTTTTTCTCTCTTTATTAGAAATTCTGATAGCAGATAATTGCAGGAGTGAGTCCACGGAGATTTTGTTGTTCCTGATTGCGAACTCACATACCCAGCAGCAATAAACAAGACATACATACATCAGAGACAGACTTTACTTCATAGGTACAAGCCTAGGAAAAACTAGAGGTCATTTATTTCCACCAGCCAGAACGAATACTAAGGACTCATCGCAAGGTAAAGCCAAAACACCTGCTCTACTAAAAGCTAGTAAAAGTTTGTGGCAAAGTTGGAATCATGCCAAAGCTGCAAAAAGTTTCTAACCTCGTCTGCTCGCAGAATGGGGCAGGATGGCAAGGGAGGAGGAAGTTTCCGTTGCAGAGACCTGGGGGAAAGCACAGCCTGGGATGACATTACTAAACCTACAACCACCAATTAAACATTGTCTTAAGGCAAAAATTCTACACAATGAGCTAATGCATGCATTATGGTTTGTACCTAAATTATTATCCGCAATAAACTGATAAACACTCATTAACTTCTGAGCATAAGAGACAACTGGCAAGCTATTTCATGCCTCAAAGAATTTACAGCAAAAGAGAGAGAGGTAAACACACTGTGCAGGTGACTTTGTATCTGAAAAGTAAAATGAATATTTAAAAATGCCATTACCTTCCAGCTGTAAAATGGATCAACATTGAGATGTCCCAACAAATATAGTTTTTAAAACTGATACTGAATCCTCATGTGCTATCAGGCAGAAAAGCAAGCATAATCTTTCAATTAATAACAAACAGCTATTAGTAAAGTACTTTTAGAAGAAATGAATTTTATAATTAAAGCCTATATAAACATATGAGAATGAGCACCAAGTATGTGCTTCACAAGCAGCCCTAACTACAAGGGTCATAAAATAGTATGTGTACAGACAGTTACAGCTTCTAAGACTCCATGGGGGGAAGTTAAAAGGAAGATATGAAAATTAAAAATTAATAAGTCTACAGTACAGTTGTTCCGAACAGACGGATTCCCAAAGTCACAACTCCCAAGGCTATCTCTAAGGAAAAGGAATTTGGCTCCATAATTATTTCTGAAGCACTTGGGAGTTCTGTAAATTATTTCATCTGCCTCAAAGCAGATTAATAAGGGAAGGAACACTGCAGGAGGAATGACCAGAGACCTATACCCGCTCCCCCCAACAGAAAGCCAATCACTGTATTCTGTGCACACGAAACACTGACATTGCTGAGAGCTACCTGTTCAAAGGCAGAATGTGTCCTTTAATTCAATCCCTCCTGAAACTCAGGAACAAGGTAAGAGGTTAAAACCAACTTTGAAACAGGATATTCAGAATTGCAGGTAATGTCCGCGTTCATTAGTCCGGGCCATGACACATACGTGCTCTTCGACCACCAGGCAGTGTAACCACCCCAATGCCACCATGCAGACAGCCCCAGGCTCTCCAGCTACATGTCTAGCATTGGTGCTTCCATCCTACAGCTCTTCCGGCCAAATACAAAGACACAACTTTCTACTGCCCAGCCCAAAATCCAGTTCCCTTCACACCAGCCTGCATACAAGTTCTTGGAGACCTTTTCCACTAAGAAATCCTGTTCATTTAAAACGCTTTTATCCTCTCCTTAAGATGCTTTTCAACTTCAGGAAATTCAAGTCTTCCACAAAAATTATGAATCTCTTCCCAGACCTGTCTTTTCCACTCTCCCCTCATTAAGTGTTCCCATGAGTCACACAGAGGGGCCACAGCCTTGTAACTTTCCAGGGAAAGTAAGACTGTAAGTCTCACCTTTCAAAATCTCTCTGAGATTTTTACACACACTTGCAAAAATCAGGAAGCATGTTTCATAACCTTTCCTACCATACTTATGTTGTTAGTTTAGTTTCCATCTACTAAATCCTCTCTTTGGTTTGGTAAATGATTTATATCACAATATCATCAATGACAGACCAGTACTTCATAAACTGACACGTTCTTCCTTTACAATCATTTTTTCCCAGAAATATTTATTATCCCTTCTGCTTAGAGCAGCTCTTTAAGTTATCTCTCCTGAGCCGATTGCAGGTAAACAATTTTTCACAGTGATATTTTCTTTAGTCTGTTGTAATTCAGATTCCACTAGCCCCTTTTCTGTTCTTCTATGGTATCAGTTAAGCTGCTTTTTTCCCCACACGTACACTTTTTTTCTTGGCCCAAGGACAAGCAAGTTTCACAGCTTTTGAAGCTGGAAAGAACCATCATATGATCTAGCACCATAATATTCTCATCTGGCAAATTACACAGGCCATAAAGTTTCGCACGGCAAAGCTTTCAGCTCTGGCAGAATTAGGACATATTGCAGCAATTTAAAAAAGCCGTGTTAATTCTAAATATACATATAAACCTGTTGGTGTTGGACTTTTTCCTAGTGGTACTATTAAATTTATAGCAGATATGCCTTGTGCTGCTTATAATCACTTTTTAAGATGTTCAAGTGGGCTAAGGTCAAACATTGCCCTTAAGGTGATATACAAACATATAATTAAAATATTTTCTATTTTACATGCTATCAACAACTTATATACTTAGAAGTGAATATGACAAACTTCAAATATCTCCTCAAATAGGTAAGCAATGAAAGACCTTATTCAATTTCACAGATGAAGCCAGCAACAAAACAAGAGCTCTAATCCTCCAATTATGTATCTGAACTACAAGGTCATCCTTCACCTGTTGTGTTCCTCATTCATGCATTAAAATATACCCATCAGCTGAGAACATCTTCAGTTTTATACATGAGCAAGACAAATTTAAAAGGAGGCAAGTGCTGCCATTCTTTGCTTTGATTGACCTCCTATAGCAAGTTGTGGCCAACGATTGTCTAAGAAGGCTTCACCTGGTGGCAGAAAGGGAGAAAAATGACAACCAGCCCTTACAAGTAAGAAATCTTACAACAGCCTCTTCAGATAAAACGTTAAGTGACATGTATTGTTGCAAAGGCAATTTCTATAAAGGCAGTGAACAGGAACAGAAAGGCAAACCTTTCCTGAAACACTGAATAAAACAAACACCATAAAAATAAAACTTGATAAATCCGTAACTTCCTATCAATGAGAAGTTAGTTGAACACATATTTCAGCACAAACACATACACCACCTTTCCCATATTTATTTATTTGAATCCTAAATTCTATAAAGGGCATTAACTCAGCACAAGTGAATCCAGCCTGTGTTATATTTTTTACATATGCAGCAGGATTCTCCAGTCAGCACACTTTTCAGTACAAAAGTGAGTCCAATAAAGTAACCCCACCCCAAATTTCCACAAAGTCTTTAGAGAGGTCTAATTGTTTCACATACAATGCTTAGCTGTCTGAACTCCTTACTGAGTTTTATTAGAAATCTAATTTAAGTAGTTTTGACTTATCAGAACACACAATAAGGCACTAACCATATAAAATAGTTAGTATAATTCAATCAAAATTACTGCCAAAGCAACAAAGGCTATTAAGTGGCAGCAAAACCCACATATGAGCAATATACAGACTGACTGCATGTCTAATAAAATACTGAGTTCAGTAACTGGGTTGCTAACTAAGAGCCTTTATAATTCTCCTGCTATTATTATGTCTGACCTGTCATTCTCATCAGCAGAATTCATCTACTGTCTCAGCCACAGAAAGGGATGTTCTTAGAGTAAGAGATACTATTCTGTGCTTATTTTGGGGACTAAAACCAAAACTACTGTCTTTACAAAAAAACCCAACGTAATTCTGTAATAGATTTTATGAAAGATAAAATACATTTCATTGCTGTATCTGTTTGACACCTGATGTCATATGTATCTTGTGTCGATTACTGCATAGCCTCTTTTTTCCTGGGGCAAAAACTTCAGATAAATCTATCACCACATGTTGAGTTCATACAGTATTTTCAAGAAAATGTTTCTACAGCTATTCCATCTGTTGTACAGCAATATCAACTAATAAGACGGTTTTAGTATGACAAGTGGATAAAATTTGTAAACAGCTGAGTAGCCAGTCTCATTTGCTGTAACAGCATAGACGCTTACAAACCTAAATCTCTGAAGGGGTTTTCTCTGCCCCTTCAATGTTTCTTTTTAATCTTCCAGTCTTTTTTTGCTTCTTCAGAAATCTAGACTAAGNCAATGCTTAGGCTATCTGGATCCAGAGTTTGATCAAAAAAAAAATCTTTTTTTTTTTTCAGAGGAAATTAAACTGCAGCACGCTAGCCTGGCACAAACCTTTCTCATCCCACACAACATTCAATAAAGATTCCTAGCACAATAATCTGCAAAGCGATACTTGAATTTACTCCTCACACAGACAAGTTCCACAGAAACGGAGGAGGTAAAATTTGTGAGATACACTTTTATACACAGCAAGTGTTCCTCAGTACACCATTTATCTCAGAAGGAGCTGCAAGCTCTATTTCTGTGATGGAAAATAGCAGCCAGGCCACAGCAAGACGAAGAAGAGGTGCTATCATTTGTCTTATCAGGGAGAAGCAGTACTTAAGAAAAACCAAAACAAAAACACAAGACAGCATTCCAGTTTGAACCTTTATGTTAAAGCAAACTGCTTTCAAGCTTTTCTTGACAAATAAATAGAAACAAGTTTCTGGCCTTTGAGAAGCATGAAATACACTGAACAAAGATTTTACATAGGAAACATACACAGTTTATTTCATGCTCAACATTTCCTGAGACAAATCATTTCTCTGAGGGTAACGCCTCACTGAACATCTTGTCTCAATATCTCTCCCACTATTCTACCGTGATCCTTCCCACTACCAAGTATGCCACCACCACAGAAATTGTCTTTTCAGGTCACTAGCACACACTCCTAGCAGTTGAATGAGCCATTTGAATTAAATTGTATGGATGAGCCATATGCATTTGAATTGTAAGAAAAGGCTTATAGTTGATAACAGTGGTTACTCCCTCTTCTTTCTCAATGATGATTTTTTGTTCCTTTTGTGCACTTTGACATCACAACCACTCCTAATTACACCCTCCTAAGAAGTCCTTCTCAACATACTTGGTGGCTTTTTTCCTTTGAATGCTGAACCCTGATTGGGCAGGCAGCGCACAAACCCTACTTGAATGCCCAGGCAAGCCCTCCCCAGCGAAGCCAAAAGTTGTATTTCCTGCCTTTTGACTGCAGGATCAGGTGCTCTGATACTCAGAGGCCAAGAAGATAAGTTTACTTA
>VYZV01020521.1:0-22834 GCA_013401275.1 Pandion haliaetus | reverse complement strand
TGAGTCGCTCCAACTTTGGGATGCAACACCAGGCCATCCCACTCTGAGGGAAACAAGGAAACACAATCCACATCAGCAGTAAGGAATATCTCTGTTACCAGCCTGATCCATTATATTAATTATAATAGCTTCTGCAAGTTGTCTTTTCTACTCTTTAAAAACCCATTCACTGAGGCCTTAAGTTCAAATGCAATTATCCACTCAGAATTTCATTTCAGATCAATAAATTGATGACAGACACTCACATACCTGATGCAGGAATGGGAGCTCAGAGCAGCTGACGTGATCCCAGTTGACAAGTTGGCCTCTCCGCAACCAGCAAACTGGGGACCTGCAAAACAGAAGCCTGTGTGTCGGAAGCCATGTGTCTTTTGCAAAATACACGGAAAACAACTCTCTGTAACCGTGTCTTTTGGGAAGGACAAATGAGACTCCCTCATTAACTGGACTGGATTGAAACCCAATAGAGAAAAACCTGGCAAGGTATAAGAGTTTCCATTAGTGTGACTGTAAAGGGATGGTGCATGAAACCCATAGCTTGCCTCATGAAGTCATCAGAATGACAACACCCGCCAACAGCAGTGGGAGCAGAGCATCGGGGAGACATCATGTTCTCAAACTGGTGAAATCAAGCTCCTCACTCTCAATGGGACGTAAGCTCCTTTCTCCCATGGGCACTTCTGAACATCCCACACAGCATGTTTCCACTTAGGCCCTTGTTCAAGCACCTAATTAGAAAAGGGTAGCATTATCAGCTTCTTTGCATAATCTGAATCACATTAAGCACTGGATCAGATATCAGCAGTTCATGGACTTGAGACTCGAAAAAGATGCATACATAAATTCTACACATCCAGAATATGTAATGTATAAATCCATTATTTTTTGGGGGGGAAAGTTTGTTGAAGAGCAGAAAATACAAGAAACTAACACTGCCAAGTTAGTTTAAAGAAAAATAAAAAATCAGCTTCCTAAAATTGAAATGGTTTCATAAAACACTGAGCATTAGAATCTCTTTATTACCCAATATTTTGGCTTTTTAGAAAGTTATGCTTTTGATCTTTTTCTCTATAACCACAAAGACATAATTTTTTATTTATATTTTTAAATGAAAGCTGAGATGTCCCCAAAAATCTCATGCATACAGTAATTGAAGGTTTTTTAAACAAACTAAAACTAAAAAAAATAACTTTTAAAAAAATCAACAGAACAGCAAAAGGTGTCATTAGTGGGACCATAATGTACAAAAGAATGAGATGACTGCATATAGCACTGGAGGACACAGACAGCAGGAAAATTAAACTTCCATCCCAAGTCAGGTCATTGCCCACATGATGTTCTGTATTAAAACTTAGTTCACAGTCACAGACTGGTTGAGGTTGGCAAGGACCTCTGGAGGTCATCTGGTCCAACCACCCTGTTCAAGCAGGGCCACCTACAGCCAGTTGCCCAGGATCATGCCCAGACAGCTTTTAAAGATCTCCAAGGATGGAGACTCCACAACCTCTCTGGGAAACCTGTGCCAGTGCTCAGTCAGCCTCATGGCAAAAATCTGTTTCCTGATGTTCAGACAGAACCTCCTGTGTTTCAGTTTGTGCCCATGCCCTCTTGTCCTGTCACTGGGCACTACTAAAAAGAGCCTGGCTCCAATCTTCTTTGCACCCTCCCTTCAGCTATTTATATATATTGACAAGAACCCCTGAGCCTTCTCTCCTCAAAGCTGAATAGTCCCAGCTCTCTCAGCCTTTCCTCATATGAGTGATGCTGTCCCTTAATTGTCTTCGTGGCCCTTCACGTCTCTCATAATAAGACTCACATACAAATGCATACTGCTTCTAAACTACACAAGAAGTCTTCTTAAAGCCCACAGGGCACTTGGCAGGTGCAGATGTTAGATCCCGTTCTAATGCAAACCACCTGGGAATCAATACTCTGCCAGCTTGCTGCCAGCTTGCTACCAGCAGGTTTTAGTCAAAAGGTGTCTCGGTGACACTTCCCTTCCTCCAGGAGCCCAGAGAACTCGAGAACAAGTGATTTATCAAGTGCTATGGCTCTGCTCAGCTTTGACCACACTCCTCACCCCCCGTCACCCCAGTTATGGACTGGCTGAAAGGCTTTGAAGGGAAAGCTTTTTAAGTGGAGAATGTTATAAGGAGAATAACAAGAGTGTTTATGCCAATGCAATGACTGCCTATTGCTTAGGGCAGAATTAATGCACTTCAGACTTAATAGCCTGACTGAAACCTGTGAGATCAGAGAGTGATTTAACTCTTTCAAAAGGCCTACAAGGCCTTTGACATTTATTTTCCCAGTGGGCTTTCCTTGCTCTCAGTTCAAAGTCATCCAAAAGGGTGAACTTCAAACACCTGTTTCAAGTGAAAAGGATGGCACCAGAGGATGTGTTTTATTCAACCAGACTGACTCTATAAGAAAAACATGGATGTTCACCACTCCCATCTTCTACTTCATGAGTAAAAAAAAAAAAACCCAAACCAAAACTGTATGTTCTAATTACTGAATAAATGAGATAGATTAATTAGATTAGACAGACAGAAGAAATAGGGCCATTCCTTCCCATTTAAGCACACTCTCAGTTCAGAGAAGTACTGAGAAGGAAAAAAGGGAAAAAAAAAATCTATTGCGTAAATTAAACAATTCAAGTACAGCATTAGAAGATCTTTCAAGTAAGAAGTAATCCTATAAGAGAAAGGAGACTATGAACCACTGGCTGCACTGGTATGTCTTTACCCACTTTTGAACACTTCTGCTGCTTAAAACAACATTACTGCACCAGGCACAGAGCATGGGGCCTAAGGTGCCATGCAAGATACAAAATCTGCTTAGTACAGGAACAGATTATTCACAACTGGAAAAATGTGTCCAAACTCTATATCCCAGCAGCTCTCAAGAGAGGATTTTATGGAAGTGAGGCATGAACAGGAGGACATCTTGGGAGAACTCTCCATATTAAAAAGGACCTCATTGGGACAAATGTGCCTTTATTTTCATTTCCAACTTATTAGAATAAACAGAATTCCATGCTTCTTCCAGTTTCAAACAGCAAAAGCAGCAAAACCAACAAAAAATTGAGTAAAATTAAACTTGGAGGAATTATTTCTACAATGTACCTATCCAAAGTTTCTGCCTTGTTTCCAACCCAAGAAAGTGCTTGTCTCTCTTATGTATCACTTAACTAGCTTGACTTATGTTCTTAGGGACAGAATTTGCTTTACTTATATTCTTAGAGACCACCACAACTGTAACTCCTCTGCTGTAAATCCTTTTGTATTTTAGCACAGAGATCTACATATAAAGATAAAACTGACCAGGCACACAGCCCAGAAATAAATTCTAGACTTTTGCCTGAAGCAGAGGAGCAGATCTACTGCCCACCTAATGAAACATATCTATAGGCAACATTACTAAAATGGCTTCTTCCCTTTTCACAGTTTTTACTCTTTTTGTTTTATTAACTTATTTTTTCATGTCTGCCAGAAAAACCAGACTAATAAGGAATGTGAAGAATTTTAAAACTATATTGTTCCCATCAAAATATTAACCACAAAGTCCTCCTTTAAACTTTTGCATTTAACTTTCAAAGTGTAAAAAACCCAAGATCTCTTTGTTGTCATCATCTACATTTTTTAAAATCTGGATGGCCTGTTAGCCCATTACTATGGCTATCGATTGTTCACTGAGGTTAACTCACATTATTGCAGATAACAAGCTCAAAACCTATGCAACTTCAGGCTTACTTCATATCAATCACACTGTGAATTTTCAAACTCCTGCTACAGAAGTTCCCTCCAACAGAAATTAAGCCTCTGAGCTTATGATTACGTATTCAGCCTAACTAGTCCCAGTTAAAGCAAAAAAAATGTAAGATGTAAGGTCAAAAAATGTTCCTGTCCCCTTCCTTTGCTTGGTGTTTGTTTAAATTCTGCCTGTCCTGGAAAGAAGAAAGTGCTGAAAATGTTTTGGTAAATTAATTGAAAGATTTTATTTAATACTACTGCACTCAATACTTTCTTTAATACTATAAAATAATATCCTAGGAACATACTTAGCTGATTTTTTGTATGAGTGTCTCAATGACATTCTTAAAAATGCATACCCAGTGCTGACACTGAAACACATCCAGTCATCTTAGAATCATAAATAATTTCTTTAAAAGCCTGGTACAAAGGCAGAATCCATTGCTCTTCAGCAGCCACTCCAACTGATGAAGCAAGCTCAGTTTCCAGGGGGAAGAAAAAGTATCACAAATGTGAACCAGAAATCTGAAAGGCAGTGGCAGTATGGCCAAGGTTAAATAGATCAGATTAAACAAATGGTATTTTTATCATGCCCTAAAGGCAACTAACAGGGCACTCTGTCTCCTGCGAGGGAAGACATCTCTAGCTCAAGGCCTGCCTGCCCTGGTACCCAAGGTTCAGCCTTGGCCAAAATTTGGGATTAAGAGTAGGTATGAGCCAGCTGATGGGGACTGTGAGGCAACTGAAAGGAGTAGGGAACACTCCAAACTGGATTATGAAAAACCTGGACACCAGCAACGTGAGCCACAGTCCTTGCCCTTGCAGCTGGAGAGAAGCTCTAACTAGCAGCATTTTGCAGGTAACTCCCACCTGGGAGTGTTTTAAGCAACAAGGATTATGTACCACCACCACAAGTCTCTCACACACACAGACACATCTAACACCATGGCCAGATAGTCATTACCTCCTCACCTCCCCTGATATGTGAGACTCCTTACCAAGAGAAAGCTTGTCAGAAAACAATTTTTTAAAAAATACTGGCATACTGAAAGCTCTATTTTTTCACCGGGATTCAAAATGGGTACATTTTCCAGTCCTTTGTGAAACATTCCCTTGCAGCATTATTAATTGGATTGTTTTCTTTTCAAGGGGGGAATGATTGACAAAATGCTTCTACCACCAATAAAGAATCATTAATTCTGACATTTTGTCGTGGTTTAACCCCAGCCAGCAACTAAGCACCACGCAGCCGCTCACTTCCCCCCCTCCACCCAGTGGGATGGGGGAGAAAATCAGGAAAAGAAGTAAAACTCGTGGGTTGAGATAACAACGGTTTAATAGAACAGAAAAGAAGAAACTAATAATGATAATGACAACACTAATAAAATGACAACAGTAATAATAAAAGGGTTAGAATATACAAGTGATGCACAATGCAATTGCTCACCACCCGCTGACTGATGCCAAGTTAGTCCCTGAGTGGTGACACCCCCCTGCCCCCACTTCCCCCAGTTTATATACTAGACATGACATCACATGGTNCTGGTGCTCCAGCCTTCTTGCTGGCTGGGCAGGAGAAGCTGAAAAGTCCTTGACTTTAGACTAAACACTACTTAGCAACAACTGAAAACATCAGTGCGTTATCAACATTCTTCTCATACCTAGCTCAAAAACATAGCACTATACCAGCTACTAGGAAGACAACTAACTCTACCCAGCTGAAACCAGGACACATTTCTTTGGAAAAAAGTGACTATCAAAAAAAGTCATTTTGGTATAAGAACTTCACTGCCTATTGACAACACACCACACGCACACACCCTGTGTTCTTGGAATAGCCTGCATGGTGCTGTCTGCTGCCTGAAGACAGCATCATCTACAATGCCTACTACCAAAAGACAGTTTAAAGCCTGAGGTATCAAAAGTCAATTGAATCTGGAATTCCTCAAGGTATGGCATCCTGCAGCTGATTTTCGCCTTCTCTGTATATTCTATTCTTGCTATCTGCGGAGATCCTCAGGGATCACATTTCTCTTCTCTGCATTTTCTGGAGCACCAGTGCAGAAAGAGGAAGGGACTGAATTTTCTTTCTTTCCCTTGACAGAAATGCATCTGCCCCTGATGGTGCAGTCTACTATTTGATAAGAAAAGGCAGGAATTATGAGCTTCACAGGCTCCCAAATCCAACACAGTCACCTAAATGTGTTTTCCCTTGCACTGCATATTAGTTTGGCATAGAAACAGTTTGTGTCAATGCTGTATACAGATTGTTCACAACTAAATAAGGTTAGAGCCGAGACTGGAAAACTCATGACACAAATAATAAACTCCTGCTGCTCAAACAGAGATGCAGTACCATGGAGAATAAGACAGTAACAACTGACAAGAAGTCGCCCAGCTCCACCCTCAAGCGACTCATGTAGCTGAGGTATTCCAGAGAATAAAGCCATATTTGATCTTTTCATATTTCCTCATCAGATATAATTTAGTAACAGGTATGCCTAAACTGTCCAGAAGCCAGCACGGTCCTGAGGAAAACAAAACCTTACATCAGCCTCCTGAAGGTCACAGGACCAGATACAGAAATGAGACTGCAAGGAAGTGAGGATATTACTCCCATCCACAGAGATCCAGCAGACTTCAGAAAAATGACAGGAGCCTTTTGCAATACATTTAAGCTGCAACATGCAAAACCAGAAGGATTATAAAATGTCAAGACAATTCAATCCTTGCTTTTGCTTACAAAGAGCAAGCCATTTATCTAAAGAACACTTGAGATTTTTTGATCTTAGCTGATACTTAGAAGACATTTAAACTAAGAAAAGGCAGGTAAATCCTGCACTCCAGCACATGACTTCAGACCTCTGAAAGTAGGGACAGATACCCAGGTGAGAACAAGGAGGAAATTAGTGTAGGACCACACCTGCCCTCCTCTCCAGCTTCCACTGACAACAGAACTATAGTGATTCATCCCCAACAGCAGCAGCGGCAAGGACAAAATTACCAGGAATTCACTGAGCATCAGTCCCACAATATCCAGCATGGCTGCTGGCAACAGGAGTTTTCAGGGAATTTCTCAGATACAAGGCCCTGTGAAATGAAGTTGTGATGCTTTCTGCTTGTGCCTGGGGCATACCCTTCTAGCTAGCCTCTGCTCAGCAAGATTGGTGATAAAGATTTCATCTTGACCCAGCTACTCCAGATATGCCTGCTTCAGTTGGGCTTTCTTTGCTCTGGGACTAGATACAAGCATTTAAAACACAGAAAATTTCAACCTATGGTGAACGCACATTTTTCACAGCATTACAGTACCACGCCACAGATGAACATGTTCTTTCCTATGATGATACACAACACCCACAAACATTGAGGTAAATTTAAAAATAAAGAGGGTTTTGTAATTTGCCTGGCTTTCATCAAGTTCTTCCAGCTCCAGCCTGGAATTTCAGGTGTAAAAAAAGAACTAGGAAAAAAACAATCTGTGCCAAGAAGAACCAAAGCCCTGGTAAGTGAGATATTCATCTCAGGAATAGCAAGATAGTCATTTTGGGAGTAGAATACAAGTTCAAGCCAAGATCTGTGAGAAGGACGAGCAGATTCTTGAATGTGGTTATTTCAGTCCCAGAAAGTGCCCTGGCCAGCCTGCCACTGGCAACATTAGGTGAAAAGGCTGCAGCTCTCTTTTTCTGTGTATGAAAATCTTAGAAATTTGGTTTTTTGTTTTTATTTAACCTGGGTGCAGAAGAGGCTCTACAACCTCTCCCCTCTCTCCTGAGGGTCTGCCTGCCCGTGCTTAAGCCCAGCCCTAGAATGACATAACCATAAGCTGTGACTAGACTGCTGTGAAACAGCTAAGCATGAGAAAGTTCCATGAGATACCTCCAGCAGGGCCCTCACCCCTTTGTTATGGAGCTGTACTTAAGCTCAAAGCCCTTGGGCCTTGCCTGAGTTCACACAAGCTTGCGTCTGTCCCTCTACCTTGCTGCTCCTGACTGCAACACCCTAGCTTGACCTTGGATCTGCCTCATCCCTATGCATTTGGTCACTCGGTCAGCCCTGGTTACCATTGCTGGACTTGCCTGTTCCTCTTGTTCAGGTGCAGCGGGATTTGCCAAATTGGTGGTAAGGGCACTGCCAGGCCTGCCTTGCTGTTGACCTCAGCTCCTGGCTCCCCTCCCCTTGCGATGCAGCCCATGCTGGAGCTTGGAGTCAAGCACTATGGAACCTGGTCCTGAACCTGCCCTGAGTCAGAGCTGGCCTTGACCCCAGGCAGTTAAAACTCTTAGAGGAAGTAGGGAAGGGGCCGCAGACTGCTGGGGCACTTTGGGCGATGACACAACCTTATAAGTAACACTCAAGTTTTCTAAGCCTTAAAAGCTTTTTGAGACAAAAAAAAAAATCAAACATGCTCCCTCCCAGCTCTAACTATAATTTGCCATACAACCTTGCAGAAATATAAAAAGCTTTCAGCACAAGTCTAATATGCAGCCACACATACTGCAAAGGTGATCCTTTTTCATTTGAGTTGTTCTGTAGCAATATTTCCCAATGCTTTCTTCTTTGCCACAAAGTAAATCACTGAGAATTCTGCCCCAAACCCACAACGGTTAAATTACCAACTCACCTTTCTCTATTATCCAAGTTGCATTAATTATGTTCAGCTTAATGGAAGCAATTGTTTAATTAGTACAAACTGCTGTTCACCTACACACTCCTGTAGAAATATTTTGGGTTACACACAGGCCAATTACCTGCTGAATTGCACAGCACCTCATCACAAAGCTTTTAAAAGTTCAGCAGAAAACTCCCTAGACAGTACAAGGCTTTCGTTTTCAGAAAGCTGTGATGCCAATGGGGTGAAATGGAGAGGGTTGACACACACAGCTTTGAAACAGCTACCCTTACACTAAATGAGTTTAACTGTTTTAGAAATCAATAACATATCTCCCACCTCCCCCACCTGCATTAATACTATGACTACTACTAATATGGGCATAGTACTGGCCAGGATGATATTCGCACTTTAATGAGAGCTGACTACCCTCACACATGCACCTACACTCAGAGGCAGCACTTTCTCTAACAAGTACACAACTAGATGGCACACACAAAAGACAGGAGGAAGAAGGCTATCCTAACCATCTCTCAACCTAAGAAGCTTTGAACTTAAGACACTTCAGATACTTGCCTAAAATTCCATAGCATCAGTGTGGACCTAAGTGACTCATTCAAGCTTATACTGCAGCGTGACTCTGGTTCTCAACTCCTAGCTTTCTGCCTTTCTCACAAAATCATCTGGCCAATGGCACTTGACCCTTCCTGGCAAAGCAGCTCAGCTGCTCCCATGACAGTACATTCTCTTACCTGCACACATACACCCTCACTGAGCTTCTCCTGACCAGCTGAGCACAATCGGATGGCATGGGTCAATCACCAGATGCCACTGAAGAGAAGCTGGACCATTTCCCTAATAAACAGGGAGAGCTCAGCTTGAGGTGCTACTGTCTGCAACTAGACAAAGAGTTGAGATGGTGCACTGCCAGCCTGGGAGGAAGCCTGAGTCCCAGACCTGGAGGTCTGGAGAGGCTCTGGAGTACAGACATGAGAGCCAGGGACACCTAAACAGTCGCACTGCTTCCTATAAAGAGGGGCTACGAAACCCCGTAATTTCATGGGGCAGAGTACAGAGGTACGTCAAGGCCCAAAGGCTACAGCAGGCTGGCAGAGCTCACTGCCTCAGGGCAACCAGAAACAGAGAGCGCTTGGGGAATGGGAGTTCTCCAGTGGGCATGGAGGATCCAGAAGCATTGGCAATCCATATGTTACTGATCCAGCAAGTCACTGAAAGGGGAATGCTAGTTAATGTTGGCCTGGGAATCATTTACTGAGCAATCCTGAGGGCAATGAGGTCTTATCTATACACTCTACACGGAGGACAGTTCACTGAAGTTAATAAATTTTGTTAGGGAAATACTTTCTTTAATGCCTTTAAAAAGATTTCTCCTGCCCTGTATAGATAACTGTGCCAGGTTTGTGTAGGCAGACACCGTTTAAAAACACCCACTTGAAAAACAGCTACCTCATATGAGGGACAGAGAGGACAATGAAAAGCTGAGACATTATCTGGCTGGAATTCAGATTGCCAGGAAACAGAATGGCCACTCTTAAGGATCATGTAGAACTGGCGAAAAATATATACTTCAGATGAGGTATTTGCCATGTGGAGATCCCCATGGAAAGGCCAAGATGTTTATCAGATTCCTGCACTGACCTCCAGAGAATTTATAACCAGATCACAAGACACAACCTTCGCCTATTTACAAGCAGAACACACCCACACATAATGCTGGTGCTCCCACCACCCTCCTACAAGGACGGGTCACAGCATACAACGTACAGAGCTGCAACGGGCCTCCTGGGTGCCTTGAGAAATCAATGACAAATGAACCCAGATCTCAGTTTTTAAAGGGCTGCATGTCCAAGGATGAAGTGGGAAGAGACTTCCAAAGTTTAAAAATCAATTTCTACTACTTGCTTTGCAAAGCAACTCCTCACACCTCACTGGTAACTTCTCATTAGCACATAGTGTTTGCTCTCTGGGTGCACATGTGCACACGTGTGCTGAGCACAAAGCTAAAAATGTCTCAGACCCAAGGGTCTGTGGCGTGACAGGATGACAACACTGGTGGAGGAAGCATTGGAAAACAGGAGAGAGGACAAGGATCCTGATGAAGAACATCATAAGTACCAGTCATTGGCCCTCCAGACTTAAGCCAACTAATCCACAGTAGGAACACCAAAAGGCTGCCTCTCCTTCCTTTTCTCCTCTTCCCCTTAATTAAAATGATTTCTAGGAATTAGCTGACCTCCAAGTGTTTGTTTTAAACAGCAACTTCTTTACATTCCTACTAAAAATACAGAAATATACAAATCATAAGTGTCTTTCGGCACAGAAGGTGCTGAAAAATTAAGATCCTTTTCAACACTGTGAACCCAAAACACTGTCATGCCAAGTGTGGTTCTAAAGATGCAGACAAGGTAAGTTGAGTAACATACTCTACTGGTGTGTAACACTTTAACAAACTACAGATACTTCTGACCTGCAGTTAATTGACTAACAAATCATTGAAGAACTGGGAAATGAAGGCCACAATGAGGAAAATCTTCTCTCATTTCCTATCACCTTCACCAGCACATCTTCTAATGTTCCCAGGGTTGCATTTTACAGGATACTAAAAAAGGAAAGGCAGCCACTTTGAAATTTATGAGGGGCCAAGGGGACCTACTGAGTGCCACCTTTCTTGTCTCATTCCTCATACCACTGACATAATTGGGTTCACAGTCTGCTCCCTCACTTAACAGCCCTGTGTATCTTGCATTCTTATATCTCTCCCTGTCTGCTAGTTTTTAATATCATTTACCAACATTCATTTCTTCTCAGCCGCCTTTCTCCTTACAGGGCTCTCTCTACAGCCCTAAGGGATCTCAGGAAAATACATATTCTACCATTTCTGTTCATGTTCTCAGGTCCTTAAGAATAAGGCACTGCCTCATCCTTCCTCAGGCTGAAGAAGACCAAGTGGGACAACTCCATTACAGGCTAAAAATGCTATTTAAACTTGGATGCTTACAGTAGTAGAAGTGACTTGCTGGTACCACCAAAGGCTCAGGAGCACAAAATGAAAAGTTAGTCAAAGCCAAGTTTTTTCCTATACAGGAGTGCTGTACACAGGAGTCAGGCCAGAAGGGTTGGTGTTTAAGAGATAATGACAGTATAAAGGTGCGAAAGTGTTTTTTCCTGGCAGGTATTTGTTTCTCATTTCCTGGGTTTTCTGTATATGTTCTACAGCATTTAAATCTAGCTGTTGGAGCCTCAAAAGCACAACGGTACCTAATACAATATTACAACTAAATTCCTTTAAGAAATGCCTCAAAGCCATTTGACTGAATGAAGAAGCAGAAACATTTACCATCAGGTGGCCTTCTCAGCTACAGAAATTTGCACCACAAGCATCAGCACTCAAGTGCTATTTGCAGACGGTAACCCTGCCAGGGCTGAAAATAATATTCAGGAGCAATAAAAAATACTGACTGTGGCTCGTAGTGAAGGCAAACTGTTTGGAGAACAACTTCAAGCCACGGTTGAGATGCCAATTCCCATATAGAACCAGTCAACACTCCGTGTTTGTTAACAGCTGAGAGGCTCCGAGGAGACCCATCTTTTACACAGACTCCAACCTTGCTGTCCTTCGAAGCAGGGGAAAAAACTGTAGCAAAACTGAATTGAAAAGTAAGGTGCCAAACCAAAAGAAAACTGAACCTCAAGAAAGGTGACCACGCAACTTCCTAACATAACCAGGACTTGGGACTCTCTGCTAGGTGTCATATACATAAGGTAATACAAAGATGTGGGCAGACGAAGCAGCTTATAAATCTAAGTAGAGCAGTATGCAAAACTTATTCTGAGACACTTTCTAACCCAGAAGCTAACCTAGACTGGCATAATGTGACTTGTTTCTATTAAGAAGAGAAAGTCAGGACAGATATGGCATTTCCTGGATAATATTTATTCACAAAATAATCCTTAGAAAATCTTGTTTCCTCAAATAAAGAAACGAAACAGCAAGAGACAGTTGTTTGGATTTGACAGTTTCAATGTTCTTGTCAACCTGTCTTGTATACAAAAGTTTATTGTCAGCTTTTTCTGGACCCTTGCTACAAGTAATTCCCTGACTGCCCATAGGCATTCTTGCCAGTACCAGCTTCAGAGATGCTTCTCATATTTTTCCTCCCTCTGACACTCTCTCAAATACTCATTCCAGCAATAGATCTCAGACTCCAACTGGCCTTGCATAAGGAGCAAGGTATTGCATACGGCCAGGTCTGCAGAGTGTTCAGCACACTCCCATGATGCCATACAAAATGCGCTTAAACTACTGCAGTAAAGCACATTGAGTTTCATTTTAATAGAAAGGGGGAAAACTGCCAAGTTCTTAAGAAGGTCTCTAATAATAGCAAGATTTAAAATTAAACCTCAGGAAAGATGCAGATTATGATCCTGGCCTTTAATGTTACAAACAATGCTAAAATACTGTGCATCTTCAAATCATGAAGTCACTCAAATATTTAACAGCACTTGAAGAGCAGTAAGCTCTATTTTGTTAGAAAAGAATAACATCTTTAACTGAGCTTTTAAAAAGTGACCAGGATTTTACAATGGTAGATTCCTAGCATTACTTGAAATGAAGACCTTTTAAACAATTTCGTGTTCTACATCATTAAGCTGAAGCATTCAAAACCAAGGTAGAGAACAAAGCACAGAGAGATAAAATGATCTGCCCAAGGTCACCTGAAAATTTTTGAGAGGAAAAAAGAGAAACCAATTTTTCACAAAACTCTATGCCCTGACCAGAAAGACAATCTTTCCTCCAACGCTATATCTTAGGGTAATTAAGATCATATGCAGGTACAAATATGTATTACTGTAAAAGCGACATTCCTCCCTGAAAAAATACAAGCAGGTATCTCCTGACTTACCCAAGCAAACTATATAGCAAAAATTGGGTGTGCATAAATCAGAACTGAGTCAGTTTAGTGCTAAGGCTGTGCTCTGTCCCTAAAACAGCATGCTATCTTGGGTGGAATAAATGTCCCCATTGTATTTATAATGAAGCTAATGAATTTGGGGATTGTAAAATAACCCTGTCCAGAATTTTGATGAATCACATGACATGTCTTCCAAGGACTCTGTTGTTAAAGATGCCTTTTTTACTGGAATTTCAATAATTAATCTTGTTTTGGGGTAGTTTTATTTCTGTGTGGCTTATCCTTTGATGATCTAATTTACATTTATAATTATCTAGTCCCTCATGGATTAATTGCTCATGTTATTTTCTCTATTAATCAGTCATCAACATTTGCATTACAGATGACTGCATTATTCTCATACTACTAAATCTAGCAGCATGGTACTAATGATAAATACTTTCCTCAGTTCTAGGGGTGAATTAGTGTCTTGGTCCTTTTAAACAAAGGCATTATTAGGATCTTACCACTCTTTTGAAGTAGGCTGGTGGTTCTGTGTGATTATCCATATATATTTATTATGCCTAAGAATTTACTTTTTTCTGCAAACTGTAAATGCACAAATACTTACTTCACCCATTTCTGTCAAACAAGCCCTAAGCAAAGGGCAGAGAGTTATGAATCTGAGGCCACACAGACTTCTTTCCTAGATCCCCATGTACCTTTAGAAGAGTTTCACATCTTCAAGCTACTCACTGCAACTCCTTCCTGGATGCTATCACCTACAGTGCTGCCTGAAAAGTTGTTTTTGTCAAAATCGCTTACTTACATTTAGGAAAAATAAATTATCAGTGCTAGAATAAACCAGTACAAATTGTTGTCCTGAGGTAGGCAACCTGATTGTGCCTGGAGCAGCTAAGGGAGTACCCCTCCTGCCCTGGCCCCAGCTCTGTCTGCAGACCAGGCAGGCAGTAACCTTTGGCAGGTGGCTGTGAACAGTCACCTCCTTCTCTGCCCAGCTAGGTCCAAAGGAACACACCTGGGCCCTGGAGGAACTACAGTCTGCACCTCTGCTCCCGGATGGGTGGCATTACATGTAGCCGTGATGGGTTCCTCACAATCCTTTACCCACATGTGACTCAGACATGCAGGCCAATAGAGGGAGGAGGAAGAGCCTGGTTACTCCACACCCCACACTTTGCTGCTGCATCCTCACCTACTTGTGGGGAACAGGAAGCAATAGCAGCTCCAGTGCTGAGCTGCTACTCTGACATGTAGTTTTGGGCATGGTACTAGTATATTTGTGCTTTGCACAGCAGCAATGGAGCTCTTCACAAGTCCCTAACATTCTTATACAGAAGCACAGTCAAGGTCACACTATATCAGATTATCGAGACATGCTTCTTCTGCCTAGAAGCATCCTGGCCCATCTGGGTCAGCAGCTTCAACAACAGACTTGGTATCCTCAGAGTAAAGACTTGCTAAGCCCTGCCACTTGTACAATGGCAGAGAACAAATTGGACATGTAAAATACTTATGCTAGTGTCGGAAGCACAAACAAATGGTGTATCACAAGCAAACGTGGTGGAACCCGTACTTTTTGTAGCATGGGGAAAAATTCCCAGAGGATCTGTCACATACATCTGAATGTCCTCAGCTGTGGGCTCTCTCTTCTCGGTGTCCTTTAACCAACACTATAACTGCTGTCTTGAAATCTGTCAAGGAGGAAGCAGTTCTGTGCTTGCCACATAAGTTTCCAAGCCATTTCTTTCATTCTCAGATGGTTAGCATTTCCTCCATGTGACTCCGTCAGACGAGGAGGGATAAATACCTCCTCTGCCCACTCCCACACAGGAACCTTCTCCCCACCCCATCAAAGAAAAAAAACCATTCTATCTTAGGGCAGTCCACACTGCACTGTCTGCACAAGCAGGACTCCGTTGTGGAGTCCAAGAACAAGCGGCTCTTGAGTAGGTACCTGAAAACTGCACAGCAACACTGGCAGGCTGCCTTACAAGGAAAGACAAATTGAAGGAGGTCTATCACATCTTAAAGTGATGAAGCCCTTTCTAACACCTCCTTGGTTCCTTACTTAGCTACTGCCCTAAGGCCAAACTACAGTCTATTCAACTCCCAAACAGCATTATTTTCATCTGCAGACATAAGGAGGGCTGATCACAGTGTAAAGGACTTTTTAGGTGGGTAAACATTTCAAGGTGATCCTCAGTGAGAACACCCTCAAATCAACCAGCTCAGCATAAGGCATCTGCTGCAAGACATGAAGTATTAAAGTACTGGCTGACAAAGGCTCAACTCAGCAATAACTGGGAAAGTTACTTCAATAACCCATTCATGGAATGCCCTCATTTTCCAGTCCATGGATACGGTCCCTCCCTTGACTTCATGGTCTGGTTAGTAAAGCTGAACAACTCTATTCATTTTGGACACAAAGAATTCTTTCACATCCACTGGTAGATGTTGTGCAGAAGTCTACTCATTTCACAACCTAAAGCATTTTATATGTATCTCATTCCTTATAGCATATTGTTGGATTCTGTCATTCCCATATTGTATCAGTTCTTCCCCATCTCCTCACACCCTTTAAATTACACTGTTTGTCTTGCATCATATTCCTGGGGTCATTAAGTACTTGAACTGTAAACACCCTTATTCTCTGCCACAAGAGATTAGGGAGAAAAATGTGCAAGGCAGGTCACAGCAGCGCCCTGTAACAAGAAATGAAAGCCTGGACTTGCGTGCAGCTCGAAACTTTTGCTATTGAGCTGCCATAATGATATACTACATCCCATTAACCTGCAATTACACACTGACAGGGACTGTCAATCTAATACCATATCCATTCAGCAGAACTAAATGTACCATTTCTGTCCCCAACACTGTTCCTATGACTAAAACTCTTCAAAATAAAGTTAAATGTGGGATTTAATGGAGCAGGGAAGAGTCCCAATCCTGAATTAAGAAGGAGAGAGATTAGAGTGTTTATAGCCTCACCACATCTGTGACTGTAAAGCTTGAGAAAACAAAATGACTCTGCAGGCACAGAAATCATCTGCTAACGTCCATAGTAAACTTGTAGATTGTTCTCACAAATACCCCTGGTACAACCAACTTTTTGTTATCTATATGTGCTCACTACATCAGAGAGAGGTAGTCTTCCTCAGTGCTATTCTGTCTGAAGTCCCTCTTGGTACCTGTTACACCTGCCCCCAAAGCACATCACATTCCCTGATGGTTTATCTTACTCAGCTTGGCAGAACAAGAGAGGTCAACACTCTATCACACATCCACAGCTGAGAGACAACAGTGTTTTAACATCACTGGAGGCTTAAGATGAGACACAAGCTAGAGAACAGCACAGTCCAGGGGATGGAAACCAGGCTGAGACTCACCGTCTCCTCCATTCAGACTGCAGAAAGACATTCCCTTTACACGCTGTAGTGCCACTGAAGGTACTGTCCAGTGGTTGCTGCCTTCTCTCTGAGGGTGGAAGCATTTGTGCAAGCACTGCTGGGTCTGCTTGGGGTAAAATTCATCAGGACAGATGAGACCAAAAGCTGCGAAGTGTTTACAATAAACTGATAGATTCAGTTTCCCACAGACTGCCCTGCTGTCAGATCTCTGTGGGATTGTCACTGGCCCTGAGAAGCTAGCTGACACAGCTGGAGCCAGAAGGGGACATCTGGTAAGAGCTGGAGGCCTCATTCCAGCAAAACACGCCTGCTTGGGGGGAAGAGAAGGAGGTGCCCAAGTGCTGTTCTGAGCAAAAATTGTATCAACCAACAGCACACAAACGTTGTCTTAAATGACACCACAAGGCTGCAAGCTCTCTGGGACTGTGGGACTGCCCCAGGACTGAACTCAGGCACAGCATCCAAACCAGTCCTCTATGTACCCTGCAGCCAGTGGAGACAGACATCATCTGAGCATGACTTACCCACCCTAAAATAGGCACCCGAAATAGCTGGACTGAAGCACTTTCTGGCCTAGATGCTTTAAGTATAGTAAGCTAGAGACAGATGAGATTAATTCCATTTTGGTGAAATGAGCCCTGCCATGATGGGATTCAGCACTCAGAGATGTAGCAAAATATCTACATCCACTGAGTGACTTCAGGTTTCCTTCCCAAAACTGTTATAAAATGTATTACGACATTCAATTTCAGTGCTACTCAACAACTTGCATAGCTGTTTATATTTTGAAAGTATTAAAGAATATTTAAATTCCAAACAAAATAAAGAACCACAAACATACAAATGACCACAATGTTCTTTATAACATGCCACTTTTGCAGCATTACAAAGCACAGCAGCCACTCCAGAAGAATATGGAAAAGCCTAACCATTTTAAATGCTGGTTTTGAAAACTATGTCCTGCCCTTCCTGCTCTCATACAGCTGGTAACTCTGGGCTCCCGCACCCAGGTGAGAATTCAGTAGAAAGTGTTCCCTGTGATAGGACTGTCCCTTTGCCGATAGCGCAAACATGGCTAAGGGCAAAATTAACCCCAGTAAATTAGTTTCCTGAGTGCACTTCATTGTCTAAACAACTATGTTCCTTCTCTCTTTTAATCAACTGCAAATCTTAGGACTTTTTTTTTTAATCATCAATATTCACAGAAAGAACATAAATGCAAGGTATTTAGAGCTTACAAAAGCACCTGCAATACTTGGCAAGCGAATTTCCACATGCTTGGGATGGTTGCAACTATCTGCTCACTTTGAGTGCCACGTTCAGAGTTCAGCATCTACGAAACCCCTAACAACTAAGGAACAACCAGACATAACGATGCTGCTGGACATGAGCATCCAAGCCTGTGGCATCCAAATTTAGCAGCTATTCAAGAGTCTGAGTCAGGGAGTTGTTGTTTAGGGGGACGTCACAAAAACCGGGTCTGGGAAGACCGAGACACCTTCATGAGGGAACATTGCCTGCAGCATCAGACGCCTATCTGTAAGGAGGGACTTGTTAAAGAATGAGAGATGGTGCTGCCAAGTGCATAAGGACCATGTGTGACAGCCTGACAAATTATAGGCATTGTCTCAAACATTCATTACAGAACTTTGGTGGAAAAGATGCCTCTGTAAAAACGCTGAGTTGTGTGAACAGGACAATGTGGCCAGAGGAGAGGGCCCCGCGGAGGGTGGGACCGCACTTCTCCAAGGCTGCAGTTCCTTATCTTAAATGACCACAGCGTATGCACCTGGAAGCCAAGGCTTCGATTCCTTATCTTAAATGACCACAGCATATGCGCCGGGAAGCCAAGGCTGCAATTCCTTATCTTAACTGACCATGAGAAGGAGCACAGTGTATGCGCCCGGAAGAGAGGGCTCTGCAGAGGATGGGACTGTGCTTCTATCTTAAGCAGTCATGCCAGCAAGGAAAGAGAGGCAACTCCCCAATGAACCCCCCCCCAAGCTCACTGACTGATTCCAGAGAAGCCCAGGAACGTGAACTGCGCATGTCGAGACCACCGACTAACACACTATAAAAGAAGGAAGAATGAATGCTCGGCGCGCGCCCTCCAGAACTGGATCTCTACGCTGGCTGGACCAACGCTGGACCCAGGACTGGTGACTCCCTTTTCTTCTCTCTTTTCCTTTTCTTTCTGTCTTTATTTCTGTCTTTTCTCTCTTTCTCGCTCTTTTCCTTCTCTCTTTTCCACAAGTCCCTACACCCCATCCTTTGAAACATAAACCGTTGACCAAGTCTGAGACTAGGAGTGGATCTAGCCGCCCCTGGGCTCCTCTCTGAGAAGGAGTTCAGAAAGCAAGGGGGTCTACTCTGAACCTCGTGACTCAACGGGAGGGATTCCCTTCTGTTCCTTTTTCCACTTCTTTTTCTACACCTCTCTTCTCTTTTCAAACAGTGTCTAAAAGACATGATGCAAGGTTCATATTGATAAATTCACTTGTACTTGGGCAAGGTTAGCTAGGTTGAATAAATGTTGATTGTTGTTTGAACTCCCCTGGTGTCGGTTCACCTTAATTCCGACAAAGGAAATCCACGAATCTGAGTCGCTCCAACTTTGGGATGCGACACCATGGCAGCACAGACACCCGGCTGCCCTGTAGTTGCTCTACCTTACACCAGAGCTAGCCAAGACTTGATGTCTTATTGAAAGTCTTTGCACTTGTAAGCTCCCTTGTCCATCTGCATGGTGTGGAAGGACCCTCTATTCCCCTCCAAATGTGCCCCCAGCTGTACTGACTTCACAGCACAGAGTGGCTGACTGCCAGCAGTCTCACCACAGCACTTTCTGCTCCCCAGGTACACAATGTTAAGGCCACCTACATCCTTGACCAGCCTCTTTTGGAGTAGTTTGACAAAATACATACACATCTCCACTTGTTTGGTTTTTGTTACAAAAGGAAAGTAAAGGTGTTAAACCAAAAGGCCTTGATATTCCTTCTGCAACAGACTGTTTAACTCTCAGTGAGATCACACAGCATTGGCTGCTAACAGAGATCATCAAGGAAACTAACACTATTTGCTTGGTTTCCAGGAAAGGCAATGCCTATAAAGTGTTAAAAGGCAAAATATATTATTTCTATATACACACACACAAAAGTTAAGGCTACATAATATAACAAGCTGCCTGACTTTTATGTCCTTAAAGAACAAAGGTAGCTACAGCACAGAAAATGAGGATGTGGAGCCCAAAGAGATTTACTTTCTTCCCTTCTCATACCAGCTATCTACTTTCATAGATGTAATTTCATTTCATTTTCATTTTTGTCTCACCAAAAAAAATGGATATGTAATGTTCAGCTGCCAAGGAGATTTTAAGCCATTCAGGTCTTCCTAGATCTTATAATCATGGCCAACCGTCCCAAGAGGGTGAGTGGCATAGAAATCTGCTAGAAGGAAATTCAAAAGGCATGTTCTCCAATGTTAAAGATATTTTAAAATATCTTTTAAATAAAAATCATAATTAAAAAAAACAAACTGATGACTGTTAGTCCTACTGGAAGCCTATGGAACACATTCTCCTGTATATGAACTTTAATACTGGAAACTTTAAACTGCCTAATTTACCAGGTATAATCACATATAGATATATGATTTCCAGTAATGGAAAGGAACTGTTAAAATAGCAGAAAGGGCACATTGAGAACCATTCAAGCTAAAGCTGGGCAAAATGCAAACTGAAGAAAAGCTGAATAATTTCTTGCAAAGAGGAATTATCCACTGCCATAAATTAATAAACCACATGGTGCTTTGTCTGTCACTTCAAATCCTCAATGAAAGCAGTATGGTTTCTGACAACAAACTCCAGCAGAAGTAAAAATTTAAGGGCTAGACACAGGAACTGCTGAGTGAGGATCTTCCACCCAAGTTAACCAGGAAGCCTAGGTGATCACAACACTTCCTCCTGGAAATCTATTAAGCCTGCTTTTATTTATTAGATGATAGAGATAGTCTACTTCTACTAAGAGAAGCAAATCCTGCCAAATGAATCAATATATTATCATCAGGACAACAGAGCTGTCTTAACGTACAGAAAATAAGGAACCAGCCTACAATGGCCCTGATCTGTAGTCCACAAGCAAAATCAAAGGTCACCCAACTCCTAGCACAATGTCATACTATATGCATTAGCAACAAGGACACAGACAGCTAAGTAAATGTATTTTTAGAATTAGCAGACTGTGCTAATTGAGTGCATATTTGCAAAATCAATATAATTCACCAGGGGAAAAAAAAGGAAAAAAAAAGCTGTATTTGGATGTGGATCGTGTACATGATTCCTTTCTCCTGACAGCAGGGTCACACACAGCTGGAAGGCGTGGTAAGAAGTACAGAGACCATGACTGGTATGACCACATAACAGCATTGCCAGCTCTCACAAATAAATCATAGATCACAGCAGTTAGCACTTGCAGGACATTGCAAGAGTCCTTGATGTGAAGTGAGTAGCTCCTCCAGCTTATTATGTTTAGGCCTGCTAATTCAAGCAGGGTTCTGTGTAGGACCCTGAAGCAAAATACTCCCCAATTATCTGATTTAGGGATTTTTTATCTGCATGAGGGACTGACAAAGATCTCTTCTTTCATGTGTCTCAGCACACAGGGAAGTCTATGAAGGTGAATGTATTTTTACATGCACTCACAATCACATTGTTGACCTCCCCCTATGGCAAACGCAGCATAAAAGTCAAAAGAGAAATTAAATTCAAGATAAATTTGCTTGGTCTCGTGAGAATTATTTTTTTTTAAGAATCTCACAATTTAGTTTGATTTGATCTCTTGAGATCAGCAATGTTGTATGGAGCCCAACTCCCATCTCCAAGTGACCAAGGAAAAGCTTCTACCCTCCTTCATATCAAAGAGGCCATCTTACCAAAATATCTGGCAGAGAGATCATAGAATCATAGAATGGTTTGGGCTGGAAAGGACCTTAAAGATCATCTAGTTCCAACCCCCCTCCCTTCTGACTCTAAGCCAGCAAGCTCCTCTTTCCTATTTGCAAGTGCAAAAGACTACAAGTCTCCCATCTGCATCCAGCATAAGGCCTTTGCAAGAAATGCAATGTTTGCACATACATGGTAGAATACTGTAAGAAAAGCTCAGTAGATACCGACATTGTCAGAAGTATTTTGCATTAGCTGTGAAAAGGGGAATAAGGGTGAAGGGGCAGGCTGCTTTCATTAAAAAGATTCTTAGGATGCTGGACAACCAACCAGGTGGAGTCAAGAAGCCAGCACTGAGCCTCACATTACTGCAGTTCCTCATTTAAATGAGCCATCTTAGCTACAGCTGTGGATTACAGCTGCAGTGCAGAATAGTGTGCAAGCGTGAGTCCTGCTTAGTTTGATACTAAACCTCTTGCCCACTGTGGTGGCTTAGCCTCGGCTAAAAGCCAAATGCCCACCCAGGTGCTCACTCACTCCCTCCTCTCAGCAGGATGTTGAGAAAATATTAAGAACGAGAAAGCTTGTGGGTCAAAATAAAGAAAGGGCCATTGCTCATCAATTACCATTGCAGGCAAAACAGACATGACTTGAAGAAAATAACTTATTGCCAAGTAAAATAGATTCAGGTAGGGAGAAACAAAAAGACAAACATTAAACCACCACCTTTCCTCTCCCCTCTCCCAGGCTCAACTTCACTGCTTTTCTCCAGACTCCACCCCCACTCCAAGCAGCACCAGGGGACACGGGCTATGGTCAGAGAATCATAGAATGGTTTAGGTTGAAAGGGACCTTTAAAGGTGTTAGGGGTTTGTGTGGCGCAGGGTTTTTTGGTAGCAGGGGAAGGGGCTGCAGGGGTGGCTCCTGTGAGAAGCTGCTCAGAGGCCGGTATCATCAGTGGAATTTGGGGTTTTTTGATCATGAGGAGGTTTACACGGCACCGGGCCTGCTGGCAACAGATGGAGTCCGGCTATCTCAAAGGGGGAAAAGGATCCTCGCTCATGAGTTGGCGGGGCTCATAGAGAGGGCTTTAAACTAGGGTTGAAGGGGGAAGCGGATAAAACTAGGCCCGCCAGAGATAAGCCTAGGGGCAGCATGTCAGTGTTGGGGGTGGTATCGACAGC
>VYZV01020520.1:24273-56727 GCA_013401275.1 Pandion haliaetus | reverse complement strand
ATTTTCTCTATCCCCTTTCCTTACCCATTAGTCGCAAAAGAGAGGGAGTATTATTTGCTAGTTCAGAGCAGCAGAGAATAATCAGGTAAAAATGATTAAAGCAAATTCATTGACTCATTAAGAACAAAAATGCACACTGACCTTTGAATTTGAATTAATTTAGTACTTTTTTCCATTGTTATCAAACTCGTACATACTGCTCACCCTTAAAATGAAGTCCCTGAGTTTGCTCAAGGAAAAACATTGGTAGAATAAACCTGAAAAAAAATTAAACAGGGCATACAGAACTACTGCAGGGTGACAAATCCTCTTGGATTTCTGTGCAATATATACTCCTGCAGCAAAGAACCCATACAAACATACAAATCACTTCTGGGTTGCACATCCTTGGGAGACAAGTTCACTGAGTAAAAGAGGTACAGGTGAAGGTTGATGATACGCATTTTCCCTTGGGGAAAATTCTCTTTCCAAGACATTTTCACATTTGGTGAAGTACTGGGAATAGCCAAGACAATAAAATCCTTAAATGAAAGAAGTAGCCTCAGAAAGGATCAGAAAAGCATGACATACTCTGGAGTTCTAGGAAAATCCTGAGTTCTGGATCTATTTTGGAAGAATCCAAGGTTTTTAAAGATATATTTGATGCCTCTAACACTAGGAACACAGAATTTCTCAGCAATGTATTTCTTTACTGACAATGTATAAATAATCTCTTGTTAAAGCACCCTTTTGATTGTCAAAGTTAGAATTATGTAACATGGAGATAAACATGTTACTCAGTCTTCCAGATGTAGTTCCTAATGTTTGCTTACATTTTGACACTGAGAGGTATTTTAAGAGAACTCTCTATAATGAGTTCAACATCTCTTTCTGTTGTAGAAGTTAATTTAGAGACACCTAATCCAGATGTAAACTTTGTGTTATCTTTTTTTGCCATTTGCATAACCTTGCATATGTAGATGTTGGATGCCATTTGCCTATTATGCCTAATCAATTGTTATATTCTGCATCTCTTCACAGACAGATTTAATTTTTACTGGTATGAATAAATTTTATCAGCAGAAACTTTGATCACATCACTGCTTAATCTCTTTTTCAGATTATTTCTGAGTATGATAAAAATTTTCACATAGATTATTGCACAGACCTCTGGATCTGCAGTGGAAAACTTACATTGGGAAAACTAATCATTTTTTTCTCCATTAATATTTTAGCCAGCCATTTTGAAGTCATAGGAAATATAACTATCAGGTTTATACCTAAAACAGTGTCATAGAAAACTTCTGACCACTAACTATCCTTAGCTGTTTGAATTAGTAATAAAAATGTGTTGACTTAGGAGTGGTGTTTTGTCATAGTGACTGCTGTGGCAGAACATATAAATCCTAGGAATATGTATCATCACCTGTGAAGTCCAAGCACATAGCACAAAAACACAAAAGCAATTGTTGAAACTCAAATTTAAAATTTGAACTAATGAAAAAAGATTTTGATTTTGTGTAAGCCCTATTTTCCAGAGCATATGTACACAGTCAACAGCTGGGGAACAGGTAAGCTATCACATACATGATCATTCTAGAGATTCTTGCAACATCTTTTACAGATGCCTAGTACCAGAAAAGAACCTGGTACAATGTGGTGAAACTGATTCTGTCATTCAATTATTTTGTTTTTCTCATTCTGAAGTCTCATGTTTCACTTTTATGGTAACTTCAACTGGGTAACCTTTGAATCACTTTTTCTTCATAAATCTTTGGTATCTAAACTCTACAGTGACTAAATAACATAGGATTTTACCAGTAATTAATCTAAACCAATACATAACTTTTAGTGCAACCTTGTTTGAAGGAAGGCATATAGGTATGTGTGAGGATCTACAGAACAGTCTGTTCTTCACGTAAAACTATGAAAAGCAGTTAGAGATTGTCTTAACAATTGAAAATAAAAAGCCAGTATAGTCTTTTCAATTTTTTCCTGTACTGTAGCTAAATTTTATGCTTGCTATTCTGATATCTATCGAAGCATCCATATAGATACAATAGAACTGTGGATTCAGAAATGTTCTCTGTCAAAATTTTTCTCTTACTATATTTCATAACAAGCTTACAGCATTTCCTTCTATTAGTTTTGAAATTTTATTTTTTTAAATTTTATGGAAAGTTCCTTCATTCTTGTATAATCATAAGATTACAGGATAATTCAGGACCTCAAAATGTCTCTAGTCCAACTTTCTGCTCAAAGAAGGATGAGCTCTGAGGTCAGACAAAGTGGTTCAGGGCTTTATCATCGGGTATTGAAAACCTCCAATGATGGAGAGAGACCTCACAACATCCTAGGCAGACTCTTCCTCACTGCCCTTGTGGTAAAGAAATCTGATGACAACTTCCTGATACAGATGACTGAGGAGCAAATGAAGGGACTTGTGTTGTTGAACCTCATACTTGCAAACAAGGAAGAACCAGTCAGGGAAGTGAAGATCAGTGTCACCCTTGGCTGTAGTGATCATGAGATGGTGGAATTCAGGGTCCTAAAAGTGTGGAACAAAGGAAAGAGAACCACGGTCCTGGAAAAAGCAGAATCTGACTTGTTTAGGAGTCTGCTTGCAGGAATCCCATGGGAGACAGTCCAGGGGAGAAGAGGGGTCCTGGAGAGGCTGTTGATTTTCAAGGGTCATCTCCTCCAAGCTCAAGAATGGTCCATCCTTATGACCAGGAAACCAAGCAGCAGTGGCAGGAGGCCAGCATGGATGAATAAGAAGTTCCTGATTAAACTCAGATACAAAAAAAGACCATTCAAGAGGTGCAAGCAGGAACAGGTGGAACAGGAGGAATTTAGAGACAATGTGCAAGTGATCAGAAAGTGGTTGGGAAACCCAAAGCCCACTTGGTGTTGAATGTGGTGAGGAGGGCAGCCCCCCTGTGAAAGGCAGCAAGAAGGGCTTCTATACATGTATCAGTAACAAAATTAAGACTAGGGAACATGTGGGCCCACTGCTGAATAAAGCAGGGGAGATGATGACAACAGACATGAAAAAAGCCAGGGTGCTCAATGCCTTCTTCACCTTGGTCTTTACTGACAGGATTTGCTTTCAGGAATCACAGACCCCTTAGAGCTGTGTGAAAGTCTGGAGCAAGGAAGATTTACCCTAAGTAGAGGGAATATTTAAATTAATTTAATATACACAAAACCACGGCAACCTGATGAGATGCACCCATGAGTGCTGAGGGAGCTGGCCAATGTTGTTGCAAGACCACTCAATTTTCTTTGAAAGGTTATGGTGACTGTGGAGAGGTTTGTGAAGATTGGAAGAAAGCAAATGACACCGCTATCTTTAAGAAGGCAAAAAGAAGAATCCAGGGAACTACAAACTTGTTAGTTTCACCGCAGTCCCTGGAAAGGGGACATCCCAGACCTGAGCCCCCAGCAAGCAGCTGTCGCATCCCAAAGTTGCAGCAACTCAGGTTCGTGGATTTCCTTTGTCTGAATTAAGGTGAAACACCACCAGGGGAGTTCAAACAACAATCAACAGTTATTCAACCTAGCTAACCTTGCCCAAGTACAAGTGAATTTATCAGTATGAACCCTGCATCATGTCTTTTAGCCACTGTTTGAAAAGAGAAGGGAGGTGTAGAAAAACAAGTGGAAAAAGGAACATGAAACTGTGTCAGAAGGGGATCGCTCCCATTGAGTCACGAGGTTCAGAGCAGACCCCCTTGCTTTCTGGACTCCTTCTCGAAGAGGAGCCCAGGGGCGGCTAGATCCACTCCTAGTCGCAGACTTGGTTAACGGTTTACGTTTCAAAGGATGGGGTGTAGGGACTGTGAAAAAGAGGGAGGAAAAAGAGAGAGAAAGAAAGAAAGAAAGAAAGAAAAAGAGAAGAAAAGGGTTTCACCAGTCCTGGGTCCAGTGTTGGTCCAGCCAGCATAGAGATCCAGTTCCGGAGGGCGTGCGCCGAGAACTCGTTCTTCCTTCTTTTATAGCATGTTAGTCAGTGGTCTCCACATGCACATTTCACGTTCCTGGGCTTCTCTGGAATCAGTCAGTGAGCTTGGGGGGGGTTCATTGGGAAGTTGCCTCTCTTTCCCTGCTGGCATGACCGCTTAAGATAGAAGCACAGTCCCATCCTCTGTGGGGCCCCCTCCTCCAGGCGCATACACTGTGCTCCTTCTCATGGTCACGTAAGATAAGGAATTGCAGCTTTGGAGAAGTGTGGTCCCACCCTTTGTGGGGCCCTCTCCTCTGGCCACATTGTCCTGTTCACACAACTCAGCGTTTTTACAGAGGCATCTTTTCCACCAAAGTTCTTTAACGAATGCTTGAGACATTGACTATAATTTGTCAAGACCGTCACAGCAGCAAACCGCTCAGGAGACTAAGTCAGGTTGGCAGATGGGTCCCCTCTGTCCCTACAGCAGTCTCGCTCTACTAGCACTCACCACTTTCTCGTGGTAGAGATGTGTGTTTCAGGTTCTTCTGGCTCTGGCACTTTCTCAGACATAGTTTTCTCCTTCTGGCCTGCTACAAGGGCACTAAAGATATTCTGCAGTTGCAGATCTGCAGCTGGGGAAAATGAGAAAAAGAAGATAGGTAGATACTTACTTTCTACCTTCTCAAGGTTATTTAATACTCTATTGCACTCTGCCATAAGTATTTTTACTTATTACAGTAATTTTTGGCTAAACAATATTAACTTCTGAAATTTCATACAAATATTTTTTCTGGTACACTGATTGTTATTTTGCTTTCTTTCTAGCTCCTCTGAAGTTTTGGTATAAATTTTTTTGTACTGTCAGGATTCCAAATGAACCTTTGTGATTGATTTCTATAAAAAATGGAATTTTTTTGAGGTAATTCTTTCTCCCACTATTAATGCTTGATCATATTTTGTTTATATTTTAGACAGTGTATCCTCATTGAACAAAAGCTTTGTTGGTGAAGAAACTCCTAAAGAAGACTGGAACTGTGGTACAGCAGGATAAATGCATGAAAATTCCATGGAGTCCAAGACACTCTCTTGCTTTAGCTTTTCTTATTTCCTGCCTATGTCGGTCTTTTAGCTATGCTTATTTGGTTTTTTTTGTTTGCTTTAGAGGTAGGAGTTAAGTTGCAATTTGAAAGTCTACCCTATCACCTGAACCATCATTCTCCTCAGTTTTTTCTCTTAGAAGAAAGCAGTTTATTTGATATATCATTTGGCAAATCATTACCATTTCAAAGTTTTCAGTTTACAGGTTAAAACCAAACTGTGAATAGCAGAGTGTGTCATATGTCATATCCCTTGCAGGATCTCTATTACCATCACTGGCTTGATGCATTAGGCAATGGATGACTTTGAGTTATTTTTTGATTGCTTTTTTCCTGGTGGTGAAAAACAACATGTGTAGTTGAAAACAGCTTTTTGTTGGTGGTTGGGTTGTTTTTTTCCCCTCAATATAAAACAAATTTTTTATGCTTCAACGAAGACAAAGAAAAGCAAAAGCAAAAAACTCAAGGTCATGAACAGAGAAAATAAAGATTAAAAACACCAGCATTCAGAAGTCCTTTTGTTCTGTCAAGTGTTATTCAGCATCCCCAAGGTTTTAAGTTATTGCTTCATTCACTCCATCATGATCTAGAGAGTTCCTGGCTATCCCCATTGCCTTTTATCCACTTGAATCCATTTCTCTTTACAAGTACCTTGTTGGTCCCATAGTTATGTCTGTGCATCTTTGGAACATCTCCATTATTAAATTATCTACAATCCATGATCTATTATTAAATAAGCACTGCTTTACTGAAACCAGAGCAGCCCCATAGGCACAGAAACTTATTAGTATAGCAGTGTGCTTGTAAAAGGTGACAGATGGGAAAGACAGCTACAAGGACAGTGCCAGACCTGCTAACCCACCAGAGATTGAATCCATCAATCAGAAAAGACATAGTAAGAGTGCAAAGAGGGAAGAAGAGAAGAGATCTCTCCTGACTTTTATTAGGCTTGTTTTCTGTCCTCCCTCATGTTTTTACTTTCATGCAAAGGGAGGAGGGGAACATCTTGTAACATCATGTTTGTATGTGATTTGAACTGTTTCTGAATTGATCAGTAATTCTAATAGCAAGCAAATAATCTTTCCCAGCAATTTAAGGCTCAGACAATGTCCCAATCCTAATCACTCAATGCATCTGTGCAGATAACACATACACCTTGTGAGAGTCCTCTGAGTTTCAGTGGGATTTAGCAGCCCTTGTACACTATTGCAGGCTTGAAACCTTGGAGTGAGATTTTATTAAATCTAATAGATTAAAATAGGAGTGCAGAAGTAATAAATGAAATAAACATTAAAGACATCTAAATTACATAAACATTCATCAGAAACCATAATAATTAACACAAAGTCATAACAAGAAATTATTATTCAGTCCCCTGCTTTCTCTTGCTTTCTCTGAGCAGGTACACTGGAAAAGTGCAGAAGTCACTTTGTTTAAGGTTGACATTCATTAAACATTTAATTATTCAACTAGAATGAGCTTTTTATTTTCCTTCATGGATTAAATAAAGAATTTCAAGTTATTAGTTTCACAATATGGGAATAAGGGATACAACTTTATCCTAAGAAATAAGTAACATCCTCAATTTCCATTAATTTTGATAAATGTTTAAAATGCTTGGAGGAAGGTTTACTATGTCAGCACTAGAACGGAAAGGCTTCAAGGTAGGTTGCTGTTATTTATTTTCCCTTCCATGTCTTTGGCTTTATCTTTTAATAAGTGAAAATTCACAAATACCTTCTGTGCATGTGATTTATACAAAATTAATCACATTGCATAATTTTCTGTTGTTATTTTTGAAATGCCAGAATTATTTGAAATTACACTGCTCCAAAGTTGTGCAAGTTCCTAGTCTTCCTTTTGGGGTTAAAAATAATATTTAGGATTAAGGAATCAATTGAAGGCTTCAATCTTAAAGTTTCTGTAGTGAAGTATATCATAGAGGAGATTTATAAAAAGCACTAGAAAATGGAAAAAAAAATATTATAGAATCATAGAATGATAGAATTGTTTAGGTTGGAAAAGACCTTTAAGATAATTGAGTCCAACCATCAACCATGCCCTCTAAACCATGTCTTGAAGTGTCTTGTCTACGGGTTTTTTGAATACCTCCAGGGATGGTGACACCACCACTTCCCTGGGCAGCCTGTTGCAGTGCTTGATAACCCCTGCAGTGACGAAATTTTTCCTAATGCCCAGTCTAAACCTCCCCTGCCACAACTTGAGGTCATTTCCTCTCATCCTATCACTAATTACTTGATAGAAGAGACCAGCACCCACGTCACTACAACCTCCTTTCAGGTAGTTGTAGAGAGCGATAAGGTCTCCCGTCAGCCTCCTTTTCTCCAGGCTAAACAACCCCAGTTCCCTCAGCTGCTCCTCATAAGACTTGTGCTCCAGGCCCCTCACCAGCTTCGTTGCACTTCTCAATGTCATCACATTTCCCCATATTGCTGTTACGTCTATCATACAAAAGTATGGACTGCAGAAAAATGATTGCCTAAGGACCACAATGATGCAGTTAGGTGTTTAATCCCAAATCATCCAGTACTTTTGCTCTCACCCTCATATCATAACATACTCAGTAGAGTTTATTGTTTCTAATTTGTGGTATTTGACACCACTCATTAGTCTTTGGGTCAGTTTGGGTCATATGCATACACAGAGAAATGAATATTTAAACAGGTCATAGGAGAGAGCTGATCAAGTGATTAGCAAAGAAGAGAGAAAGCTTCAAGAGCAAGTTACATACTTTGAACATTTGGAGTAGGGAATTAGAAGACTGACTCTGTTGTTCATTAACCTCAGTGTGTTAAGGAATTTTGGAAGACATGCAATGTATTGACCAGACTTTGGGTATGTATACTTTTTCAAAGCAGCTTGTATTATTTCCTAACTTCTAGGAATACTACTCAAACTATGATTAATATGATTAGTTTGGGACTTTGGTACCCAGATATGCTTTAATATAATACAAGAATTAGTACTCAGATCCTGATTAAAATCTTTGGATAGTTACATTATTTTCAGCAGATAAAAGGACCCGTATCAAGATCCTATGCAGATTGCATTTATTAGACATCATAGAGGGTAGTTACTTAGTGAGTTACATGTATCTGAACTCTGCCCTTACACACAGGGGCTTTCCTAACCTGCCTGATTTCTTGGAGTCTCCACCGTTCATCTCTGTTCTAGTAATGGTAAAGTTAGGAAGCGTTATTCCTTTCCTCTGCTTTCAGCTTACTTCCTGTGGAAATGAAGATTTTGCAGAAATATATGTTGTCACCAATAACTCTTTAAACTTCCAAGCAAATTAAAACCAAATTTGAATGCAGGACAGAGATCTCAAAAATATTAAGTTTCTGCAGGTTTGGTGAGAGTTGACAATGTGTTTAGGAGACAGATCCTGCTAGTATTCCTCTTGAGAGAAAATCAAACAGCTCAGCTCTTGTTTTCTTCAGTTTGTGTCAATCAATCATCACAAGTAAATCCAGACCAGCATCATCAGGTAGGACAGGTCAGCCCAAGCCTCGTGTGACCACAGAACTTGGAAGAGGGAAATGTGATGTGAGTAGACAGGAGCAGCTGGAGGCCAAGGAGAGGAAAGGAAACACCTGTTAGGGTAAAAGAGCTGCTGAGGACATGGGAATGACATGGCAAACTGTGAAGGGCATAGGAGATGAAAGGAATCTGAGATTATTATGATGACCGCTGTAAGATACTTAATATGGCCCCTATGTATCTGTAGGAACAGACTCACAAAGGCTATAGGAGACATAGAATACAATTCTATATAGGCCAAACTAGGCTTCATTAATGTGACTTCTGACAGTATAACTGAGATTATTTCTTAATTAAAAAAAAAAAGGCAGGGGGGAGGAGAGAGCCTCTGGCCTTTTTCTGGAAGGGGAACTTTATTTTCCTAATTCATTTTCATGATGCTCAAGCCATATCGAGGTATGTTCCTTATTAATTGTTAAGCATATTTTCTGTTTCTTAACAGGTAAAGAAATAGAATTATCTCTAGTGAAGACGATTTATATTTTACATGGTGTAGGTTTTTTTGTTATTTCTAGTTATTGCTTGCAATTCTTTTTAACTCTTTTTCTTATGAGCTGTCCAGAAAACAGTAATTCCTGATCTTGGGATCATAGCTCTCTTACTCTCTACTAAACGTAATAACCACTAGATTCCCCCGTCCAAATCCAAATAAGTTTCATGATACTTATCTTCAGGGCTAGAGTGTGGTAGGCATGAATGAGCCACTAATGTTTCGTACTTTAATCAATGTTATGCTATTATGCAATTAGATTGAAATGAAAAGACATGTTCAGTTTTATGTGAAATCTTACTTTGATAAACAGTCTGCACACTTTTGGAGTGCTTTACAGCTTTCCAGTTTCACAACATTTCTGGGCGTACCAGTCTATTATGTCTTGAGCAGTACAAAGTGTTTATACTATGGATTACATTAAAATGTTTAGGGGATGTACAAGGACTTTTCATTTACTGTTTTATTCCCTGCCCAACAGGTAAACTGCAGAAAACTTTTAAGTTAGAAGTGGGTGTGTTTGTAGAAGCTTGAGACTCTGGCAAACAGCTCACTGCAGCTCTAGTTTAATCAGCTCCTTCTTTGGCATTTACTTGCTGCTTTCTTGCCTGAAGGGCAAACACTATCTTAATGAAGCACACAAGGACAAATGACTTTTCCAGGCTGTGATTAATTTTCACAAGCTGACTTTAATCACTGGTTAATTAATAGAAGATTTGTTGTTTTACAAAAAAAAGCACAGTTATTATAAGCAGTATTATATAGATTTGTTTTTCATGAATTTAATGCAGTAATAAGCTTTTATTTAGAAACTAACTTAATGTGTTGAGATTCCATAGTAGAGAATGATAGTGTCCTAGAAAAAGTACAAAACCTATATAGCATGTTGTGTTTGCCTGCTTGACTGGATCTTTTTAAAAGCAGAAAGAGATATCAATACAACTCTCACTCAACTCTACCTGCCGCCCTCTTCCCCCACTTGACAACGAGGATTAAGACTTTTTGCGCTATTCACACCAAAATTACAAATATAAATGGCTAGTAGTACTATATGACTTCTATAGCAGATACAGCAAAGATCACACAGAGTTCATCACATAAATCAAACAATTCTCCCTACCATGATGTATCTTCTACATAATGTTTTTATATCATCATGCCAGCAGCTGGAGATTGTTTAAGGCCAAATTTCACAGAAAGTATTTAACAACATAAGTTAAACTATTTATTTCTGGATGATATTATGACAAAAAATCATAATGCAGATTCTATAAAATACATGCTAATGGGTTTAGATCTGCTTGATGAGGCACCCCATCATAATGAAACAGGGGAAGCTATAGCAAGAATGTGTGACTAGAGTCTAAAGTCAAACAAATTTAGATTAAAAGCAAAATAAAAGCTCTTAACAGTTACAGGGCAATCAGTCTAGGAGATTGGATGAGCTATTATTCAGTTTGTTTAATGGAAAAATAGTTGCCAGTCTGGAATATTTTCAAACACAACTTTGGGAACTCAGTATGAGAACAATGTGAGGAATGTACTGGCAACATGGGCTACAACAGATCAGAATAAAGGAATTTATGGTCTTTTCTGGACATGAAATCTATTTGTGTTGAGGCCCATTGATGTTGCCCGACAGGCGACACCAGACATTTTTGGTAGACTCCAGTACTTAGTATAATTGAATGAGCATCATTTATGATACAGATATATTTTATGATAGTTTAGAATGTATTAGACTACTCTAATAGAACTTCTTTCTCTTGATTTGTCATATTATGTTCATCCCTTCTTTTCTGCATAGTACAAAATCCAACTAACGTTGATAGAAGTCTGTATTGGGTTTGTGTGGTGGGGTTTTCGTAGCCAGGGTTGGGGCTACAGAGGTGGCTCCTGTGAGAAGCAGCTGGAAGATTCCCTGGCTCCAAGTCAGACCTGCCTCTGGCCAAGGTTGACCCAGTCAGCGACAGTGGTAGCACCTCCGGGATAACGTATTTAATAAGGGGAAACCTGCAGCAGGAAAGAGATTGGAATGTGAGAGGAACCCCTATGCAGTTGGCCCACAGAAAGGATCCATGCCAGGGAAGTTCATGAAGAACTGTAGCCCATGAGAAGGACTCACTTTGGAGAGGTTTGTGAAGGACTGTCTCCTGTGGGAGGGACCGCATGGTGGAGCAGGGGAAGAGTGAGGAGTCCTCCCCCTGAGAATGAAGGAGTGGCAGAGACAAGGTATGGTGAGCTGACCCCAATCCCCATCCCTGTTCCCTGTGTCACCGACAGGAGGAGGTAGAGAAAATTGGGAGTGGAGTTGAGCCGGGAAGGAGGGAGGGGTGGGGGAAGGTGTTTTTAAGATTTGGTTTTATTTCTCATTATCATGCTGTGATTTGACTAGTAACAAATTAAATTGATTTGGGCTTTTTCTCCAAGTCAAGTCTGTTTTTTGCCTGTGACCATAATTGGTGAGTGATCCCTACCTGTCCTTGTGTCAACCCATAAGCTTTTCATTGTAGTTTTTCATCCCCATCCCATCAGGGGGAAGGAGTGAATGAGCAGCCCCATGGTACTTTGTTGCCAGCTGGGCTTAAACCACCANCTTAATGAAGCACACAAGGACAAATGACTTTTCCAGGCTGTGATTAATTTTCACAAGCTGACTTTAATCACTGGTTAATTAATAGAAGATTTGTTGTTTTACAAAAAAAAGCACAGTTATTATAAGCAGTATTATATAGATTTGTTTTTCATGAATTTAATGCAGTAATAAGCTTTTATTTAGAAACTAACTTAATGTGTTGAGATTCCATAGTAGAGAATGATAGTGTCCTAGAAAAAGTACAAAACCTATATAGCATGTTGTGTTTGCCTGCTTGACTGGATCTTTTTAAAAGCAGAAAGAGATATCAATACAACTCTCACTCAACTCTACCTGCCGCCCTCTTCCCCCACTTGACAACGAGGATTAAGACTTTTTGCGCTATTCACACCAAAATTACAAATATAAATGGCTAGTAGTACTATATGACTTCTATAGCAGATACAGCAAAGATCACACAGAGTTCATCACATAAATCAAACAATTCTCCCTACCATGATGTATCTTCTACATAATGTTTTTATATCATCATGCCAGCAGCTGGAGATTGTTTAAGGCCAAATTTCACAGAAAGTATTTAACAACATAAGTTAAACTATTTATTTCTGGATGATATTATGACAAAAAATCATAATGCAGATTCTATAAAATACATGCTAATGGGTTTAGATCTGCTTGATGAGGCACCCCATCATAATGAAACAGGGGAAGCTATAGCAAGAATGTGTGACTAGAGTCTAAAGTCAAACAAATTTAGATTAAAAGCAAAATAAAAGCTCTTAACAGTTACAGGGCAATCAGTCTAGGAGATTGGATGAGCTATTATTCAGTTTGTTTAATGGAAAAATAGTTGCCAGTCTGGAATATTTTCAAACACAACTTTGGGAACTCAGTATGAGAACAATGTGAGGAATGTACTGGCAACATGGGCTACAACAGATCAGAATAAAGGAATTTATGGTCTTTTCTGGACATGAAATCTATTTGTGTTGAGGCCCATTGATGTTGCCCGACAGGCGACACCAGACATTTTTGGTAGACTCCAGTACTTAGTATAATTGAATGAGCATCATTTATGATACAGATATATTTTATGATAGTTTAGAATGTATTAGACTACTCTAATAGAACTTCTTTCTCTTGATTTGTCATATTATGTTCATCCCTTCTTTTCTGCATAGTACAAAATCCAACTAACGTTGATAGAAGTCTGTATTGGGTTTGTGTGGTGGGGTTTTCGTAGCCAGGGTTGGGGCTACAGAGGTGGCTCCTGTGAGAAGCAGCTGGAAGATTCCCTGGCTCCAAGTCAGACCTGCCTCTGGCCAAGGTTGACCCAGTCAGCGACAGTGGTAACACCTCTGGGATAACGTATTTAATAAGGGGAAACCTGCAGCAGGAAAGAGATTGGAATGTGAGAGGAACCCCTATGCAGTTGGCCCACAGAAAGGATCCATGCCAGGGAAGTTCATGAAGAACTGTAGCCCATGAGAAGGACTCACTTTGGAGAGGTTTGTGAAGGACTGTCTCCTGTGGGAGGGACCGCATGGTGGAGCAGGGGAAGAGTGAGGAGTCCTCCCCCTGAGAATGAAGGAGTGGCAGAGACAAGGTATGGGGAGCTGACCCCAATCCCCATCCCTGTTCCCTGTGTCACCGACAGGAGGAGGTAGAGAAAATTGGGAGTGGAGTTGAGCCGGGAAGGAGGGAGGGGTGGGGGAAGGTGTTTTTAAGATTTGGTTTTATTTCTCATTATCATGCTGTGATTTGACTAGTAACAAATTAAATTGATTTGGGCTTTTTCTCCAAGTCAAGTCTGTTTTTTGCCTGTGACCATAATTGGTGAGTGATCCCTACCTGTCCTTGTGTCAACCCATAAGCTTTTCATTGTAGTTTTTCATCCCCATCCCATCAGGGGGAAGGAGTGAATGAGCAGCCCCATGGTACTTTGTTGCCAGCTGGGCTTAAACCACCACAAAGTCATACAGTAAATATAGTACTGTAAGTGCGATTTGTTCTTGAAATAGCATTTTTCTTTTGCTTCTTACAAACGAATATTCCCTACTTATACAGAGAGGGGAATTGTATAATTACAAGATTTTTAGGTACGCAGCTGCTCATAGTTTTTTTTTTTTCTTTTTTTTTTTATATGTTGCAGAGAAAGATGTATAATTCACTAATATTTGGCATACATAAGAGTCCCATTCATTTTATGACAATCTTGAAAGTGTCACATTGTATAAGCAAGTTGTCTACCACGTATTCATGAAAAAGTTATCTAGATTCAGTGCTTGCATGCTGAAATCTGGGATTATTTGGAACAAGTTTGACTTTAGTTTTTGACTCTTCAGTCAAAGAGGATAATGCTCACTTAGTGCCATTATACCTGTGATTCTTCTCCACAATAACACTTTTCTACCAACAGCAGCAGCAGGAGGCTGAAAATGCAGTTTAACACATACTCTGTGATAGTGAATTTGAATAGCCTTTGTGAGAGGGAGCATTACACTTCCACTGGGCACTATGCACAACTCCATTACATAATTAAGAATCAATTAAAATGCTATTAAAATAAAATGTTATCCTGTTGTCTTTTCAATGATGTTATCTTGGCACTTCATCTGCCTAATGTCATCAGTTAGCATACTAGACCCAGTGCCATTAAGGTTAATGTGCAACATGTTTATACTCTACATTAGCATGTCATAACATATGTCAAACATGAAACCTGATCATAATGATGATGATGGACTCACAAAGGAATATACAAATAATAAGGAAAATATTTTAACTGACTCCTATCTGAAAGACTGTGTTGGCTTTCAGTTACGTGTTTGATGATTCCAAACAGCCTCAAAGAACAAGGCAAATAAAACTGAAAATGGAAGGAAACTTGAAGAAGTCTGTGTAGTGATATGACAACAGACAAACATATTCAGGGCCTAACTTTGTCCTTGATTCCTCAAGCACACCTCTAAAAGCCAATAGCCAACATTTTGTTACAGTTGTCCATGGCAGTTCACTGGAAAGACTTTCTTCATCACAATGGATAGCAGAAGTGCCATCCATGTGTGTTTCAGAATGTGCAATACAAAGTTTAGCTAATGGTAGCTGCTGGGCAGCCTACATTTTTTTGCATGAACTCGTAAGTATTCTGTGCTTAGTGAGTTAACAGCTTGATTCAAACACTGTTGGAATAATTATTTAAGAGTATCACATACAAAATTCACTTTTTTTCTTTTTTCAAGACCACTTACAACTGAGATAAAGAACTGTACTAAAAAGGCCTACACATGTTTAAATTCATTGTCACTTTTTCTATTTATGTACATGACATATTGAAAAATAACTTGCTGTCTTGCAGCAAATCAGAAATAAATTTTTACACATTTCTCCAACAGCTATCATCAATCAAAACATAGATTTGTAGTCAAAAGATTAACCTCTTGATACATTTGAATTTTCTCTATTGTATTAAAACCTTTCAGTATACAATAGTTACCTCAGCACACTCTTTAGTGAAAAACAATGCTAAAAACATCATGCAAACTGCTAGCTAAGGTAATGCTCATATACCTTACATACAGTAACAATGTTTAACTAGTTAAGAGCTAAATTTATGTATTTAGTTCTTTTTAAATTTCTTGTGTCACAAAAATATATTATTTGATGATAGGGGGTTCATGGAGGAAAACAATATCCAGTAGATACAGTTACCTGAAAACAGGAGTGTCAGATTTATTTGCCATATAACACCATCTAAACAAATCTGCCAAGAATTTTTTGTTTTGTTTTGTTTTTTAATGAGTGACGGGAAACTTAATCTATTAAGTGATGATGACTAAGTCTGGAGGAGATAAATTAGATCTGACTATGACTTTCCATTTAAATGAATCATGAACAGAATGTTTTAAAAAGAATGCACAAAAAAGGGTCTATGGTATATTGTTAGATCCTGCTCCCAAAGTGGTTGTGGCAAAATTCCCACTGACTTATCTGGAAATCAAAGGAAAACCTAAATGTGATGTCTGACTTCTAGTTAATTCAATATTCTTATTGAACTGCCTGATAGTGTTTGACAGGTTTGCGAGACAATCACCAGTTCCATTGTTATCCAAAGGATCTTTTGTTTTTAATCTGTTCTTTTTATGTACTCAAAGGGCCTAGATTCCTGTGTCAAAATATCAGTATATTGCTCGTTGTGAGTCTCTAGAACTAGTACTCATTAAAGAAGGAAATCAAACAATTGTGCAGCTTTTGGGTCATGCTGTCTTTAAAATAAGAGAGAACAAATTGCTAAACAAAATTCAGGCAAGATATTGTTGAGAGCAACCCTCATTTTCACTTCCCAAACACTGAAGTAAGGAGCTTGATAGGTAGAAGGAAAGGTCAAAATCCTGACTACCATTCACTAGTAAAAATTTCAGGGGGTTTATTCCTTTTCAAAGGTTTTACTCGCAGGGATAAGACTTTTCTTTACTAAATTTAGAAATTGGGAATCCAATCTAGCTTTACAATCAATGAATTTATGGATTGATTTATGTCACTCTGAAACAGACAAATTAATTACCCTGTTGAAGTTTCCATATATTACCATCTAGGGAGGCAAGACCGATGGCCAAGATGAATTTGATATCTAACTTTCACATAACAAAGTTAGACAAATCCTACACTTAGTGTTCTCAGTAAGGTGAACTTTCACCTAAGAAACAGATTATTTTAGAATCTGAAATCTTCTACATCCTTGTTAAAATGAATGTTGAAAACTGAGTATTTTTACCAACAAGAAATGTAACTTGAACAGGAATATATTTGTAACTGTCATAACTGAAATAGCCACTGGGCATTTACAAAAGGCAGTGAGATTTTGCTTGATAAAACCGCAATTACTTTTCAGAACAGAAAATTTGTGATTGTTGATCACTACTATGCAAAGACTTTAGATCTGTTAACATCAACGAGGATATGCTGCTCAGGCTTCATTGTAGTTCAGTCAATGACTCCTTGTTTTCTTCAGGAAAATGTTATGGTGCAATATGGATGGTTGAGAGAACACTAATCTGCCCCTAAGTTTTATCCTGCATCAAGAGATCTCTCCAGTAAATAATGCCATCCAGACACAAGGAAGGAGATATGAATTTTAGTATATTCAATACTATGAAATAATATTTTATCTTAAAGTTGATGAAGAAAACCCCTGAGAAACAACTGTAAAATACAGAACAGAGAATTCTCCATCAGGCACATCACAGTTACAGTGATCAGGAACTGCCTTCAACCCTCTGGCAAATGGAGGAGAAAGAAGAGCTCCCAAATGCTTAGGTAATTATCATTATCTTTTTTAATACATAATCATCTGGAGTTTGTGCCAGGAACCATTCATCACCCATCTGTGGCCATGCACAGAAGTTATCATAGCCTAAAAGCTGGCGTAATACGCTACTGGCTGTGTGACAGCTGGTTGGAAGACAGACTGCAGAAAAATCTGTGATCAGAGGATGGAACCTGGGAGTTCAACCTACAAACCTTTCCTAAGCTGTTCTGTAACTACCTGTGGTAGACCAATGAATTTACTTGTAATGAACTGACTTTCTATCATAAGCTTAGCAGTTTGCTAAACAGTGTAACCTCTAGGAATTCAAATCTATGGCCTCTCAGATCACTCATGAAATACAAGTCTAATTTTGTTTATTTAAAGCAACATATGCTTATAATTGTCATATTGATCCTATGTGCTTAAAATGCATCTTTATGTAAACTATAATGTACACTACCAATTTTATTTTTACCAAAAAAGAAATTAGAACTGTGATGAATTCTGAATCCTTGTTTTGCATAAATACATCAGCAATTTCAAAGAAACATTTAGACATAGCAAGAAAAGAGTCCGATATTTTGGTGAGCCTGTTCCACACAAAGAAGACAACTTTAGTGAGAAAAGGTAACATTTCAGAAATGCCGCCTTCATAGATTTTGTGATTTCAATAAGAAATTGGTTACTATGTTTGGTATTTGTTATCACTAACATTAGTCTAAACTAATCTCTTCCTGGACTTCTTTCATTCAGTAGAAAGATCTATGTTCCTCCAAGGCAAGGCAAAGTAGCAACTGACTTTTAGGTGATCTGAATTACTTTGGTGGTAAAACAACATTCTTCCTGTTGGCTGCAGAGCAAGCCAAGGGAGCTGACCAATATCTGCAAATGCTTCTTCCCCACTCTCCATTCTCTGTGTAGGCAGGTCTGGGTAGGCACTGGTGGAGTCATGGCAGCCAGAATGAACACACAAACTTCACTACTTGCTGCCCACCTTGGGGCAATGTCCACAGTCATAAACCACGCTTTTGATATCAATTCAGATGCAGAGGTTAACACTACATGCAGATGTAGAAACTAGTTCCTTTGCAGGAAGGAAGTTCAAAGTAGAGGGAACTAGGTGAAACAACAAAACCAAGTGAAACACACTGAAGTGAAAGGATCAATGTGAAACAGGAAGGCAGCACAAGCTCCAATCTCTTCCAGCATTTTTCTGAAATGCTTTTCTCCATAACTGCTCACTCAGTGGGCCATGCCAACAGACACATGTGGGGTGTCAGAGTTGTTGTGTGATCTCACCAGTTTCATACAATGCTCCTCTTCTGCTTTGAGTTGTCTAATGGGAGTTATTACACTTAGTTAAAATCTGAGCATATAATCTATTTCTTTGCACCAACTTAATATTCATAAAATACTTACCAACAATATAAGCATGAAAATATGTTACTTTTCCCTCAAGCAGAAACCATACTTTGGGCCAACACTGCACTCATTTACTGTGAAAAGCAGATGATCCATTTGAAGTTAGTAGGATGTAAGTCAGCTGAAGATTTTTCAACTTGTCTGCGCCACACATAAGCAATGACCACTTCCATGAAGCTTTCAACTTCAGAGAACCAAAGCTCACACAGACTTGAAAATGGTGAGCTGACACCACTGATATCACAAAGAAACCGAGGTCTTTGCTAACTACTGTCAGAACAATTCCCACAGAATTAGCCATAAAGTTTCACAACTCTGCTCTGAAAAATGTGTCTTGGCAATCCCTCTAGTACAGTTATTTCTCCTTTAGTGTCTTCAATTTTTTAATCTATCACTTTTAAAGAGCTTTAGGTACATCAGTTGTGTAATGGTTTTATTTGAAAAACACCAAAACCACTATTTCTGTTTTGCTTTATGACAATTTATACCTTAACATCTCCTTCTCCTTTATTTTTAGAAAAATGTGTTTTTATGTATTTGAACTGATGTTCATTTTTCTGTTTAGTTATAATGCTGGAGATATATATATAAATTTTACAACCTAATTCCCTCAAATTTCTTAGCTTATATTCCTTCTTCAGAGATGATCATCACAGCTAAGGGTATCTTTTTGCCTTGATTTAGAAAGAATTTTATTTTCAGCAACATAAAAATTGCCACATCTTAACAGAAAACTGACTTTATCTTCAGAAACAGAAAATGAGCAATGTTCTGCCCAAACATCTATACTGGCACGTTTTTGAACAGTAGGTGCAAAACCAGCAAGTTAGTTTTTTTCTTATGTCTGTCAAGACATGTCTGCAGGGAGATGTGTCAAGAGACAGGCGGTTCACATTTCCTGCATATTGTAATATCTTTAACCTTATTAGTCAGAAGCACAATTCTTTTTTTCACCCCTGTCTTTCACAAAATTTTGTATAATGATATCTTTCCATGATTTATCTTCATCTTCCCTTTTCTCATGGATGAGGGTAGATAACGATGCCTAACTATCTCATTTTGAACCTTCATATTCTTAGCAATATTGATTAACCACTTATTTGTCTTTGTTGTTCCATCACTAAGAATTTCTACTTTTCTTCTAGTGTTAACTCCAGCTTTGAGGACTGTGTTCAGTTTTGATAACCTCCTCTCAGCAAAGTGATGCAATTATTTACAGCGAGTTTCACTGTCGTATGTTGTTCCATCATCTTTCTTTCTCAGGGCATGAGGACTCATCCTTTAAATGAATCTGGAGTAACTTATGTCTAAATAAGCCAAAGAGTATAAGATTCATCAACCTGAAAGAGACAAAGGCAGGATTCAGCTTAGAGATACAAAGTGATGACTGAAATGGAAGAGTAACTTTTCTTTCCTATTTTTTGCATTTAAATTTTCTAATTTTAAAAGAACTTGGAGATAATAAATTAAAAACATAAAATGAAGTATTTTCTCATGTATTTTTTGCTTTTCCCTAAGCATCTGTTAGAGGCCACTTTGAGAACAGGTTACAGTTTAAAGCTGGAGAGCAATTTCTTACCTCTAAAATGGGCAGAAATCTAGCTATAACTTTTTAAAATAAAACATTAACTTTTGCCTCCTTTATTCTTTTTAACACTGAAAGGTCATAGTACAGAACAGCTTTTTTAAAATGTCAAATTAGGAAGGCTTATGACACTTTTGGACAGGTACATCCTGCAATATCATTAAATTGTTTTCTCTTCTGGAGGTATTTTAATTATAATTACACAAATATGAAAAAACAAGGTCATATGTTGCTGGCAAGAGAAAACTTTATGTTTAACATTTCATTGATGGCAAATTTCTAGGAACCTTCCATCAATAAAACATAATACCTTTATTTTTTTTCTCAATTTCAACTTAAAAATACACTAATTAAATATACTTTAGATAATAAAATATCAGGCATATATTTGTAAACTATCCACAGGTAAAATAAATAAAATTAAAATGCACTTTTTGATAGATTTTTTGGTATCGCTATTAAATTAAAACAAAATTCCAAACCAAAGTCCTTCCTGAAGAAAGAAAATGTACAACAGTAACCATATGCAAATATGCTTATGAAAGCATATAAGTATATGAAAATATGCTTATATAAAAGCATAAAGATTTTGTGCGATGTCCACCCTTGCAATGATGCATTAGGTATAATAATTTAAATAGATTATTGCACTATTGTAATAACTAAATAGATTAATGTAAAGTTTTTACACATTGCTGATGGTTTTGTGTAAATAGAACAAATCTGAATTACAATATTCAAAATGTAACACATGATGGTAATAAGTACTTCCAACCATCTGGATGATTATTGATATATTGTTATTAATTATAATAATCATGATTATGATTAAATCATTAACTTTAATAGATTGTGGATAATTAAGAATAATTTAATTCCATGAGTTAGTTTTGTGTATACATGCAACTGCAGATAGCAATAAAGTTCTTTATAGGTTCAAAGTTTTCACCTTGAATCCTAATTACATCGGGTGTAATTTAATTCTTTTGAATCAAGATGGAATCAGTGTGCTTCACTAATTTGTAAGACCTTTGATTTTCCTATGAAGTTTTATGACAGTATTACATATAATATGGCTCACTATAAAATATAAGTATGTCAAATGTGAAGAACCTCTCATCTTGGAACTTTGCAATCAATTAAAAATAGCATTAAAAAAAGTTTTAATATGACACTTCTCCTAGACTCCTTTTGCCGTCCCTGTATCATTACAAAAATACATTCAGAAGTGAAATATATAAATTTTTTAACTACAAGAACTAATTATTCAAGAACTAATATTCAATTATAATTCCATTTTAACAGCTATTCTTAGCCAAAATATGTGAAGTATCACTTACCGTTTTAAATCTTAAAAGTGTGTGGTATTTAATGAAGAACTCAGTTACACAGCATTTATCTCTTAAAGAACAACACCCACCACGACTTGCAACACTATTTTTCATTAATGGGATAGCAGTAATGATAAATAATACTGATAATAATGATAGCATTAATTTAATCATGTGTACCTATTGTTATAGTACATTTCTAAGAATACCCTGCAATATGTTGATGTTTTATCTATTGGATGGTTTAGTTCCACTCCATGTAGAAACAGGCATTTATCACTATGGAAGATATGTTGATCTTTACAGTGTTCTTTCTAAATTCCAAATTGGATTTGGGCCATTTAATGTCCTTAAATACTCCCCCTTATCTTGACCCAATTTCTGGGCATGTTCTGTCTCTGTAATGATTTTCAGGAGCAAAGGTCAGAAATAAAGTCTGTGTGCAGAGAAACATATATGCAAGCTTTCAGACCGCTTCTTACAATTTTCTTTTTTTGCCCTTTCTCTGCATATGTTCATTATGAATCAGAATCAGTCTTAGCCTCTGTCAGTCACCCAATCTTAAGCCCAGGAGAAAAGCATGTATTCAAAAAATAATACTAACATAATGATTTTAGAACAAAATGTTACAAAAGAAGACTAAAGTCAATTCATCTGAGATGCAGAGCTGTTCATCTCTAATTTGCTAGTCAATGTAAACAAGCTCAGCAATGCCTTACAGTCAATACTGTCTGATGTATGTTTGGTGGTCTATGAGAAATGAAAAAATGGTCTGGTTTAGTTGCTTCTAGACAGGATTCCCTGTTGCAGAAAAATATACTAAAACTCCACTGCCAACGTTCTCTGGAAAGATGAGGATAACTAAGTATTTTAAAAAAATGATTTTCTATGACCCTCAATAATGCGTCCAGGCAGAGTTTGATATATGTTAGTAACATTTGCATCAGTCTTACTTTTTTTTGTACTGTTGCTGGTTATAGATGAAACACTTGCTCAGAGGACTTTAACAAATATTAATAATATTCCCTTTAAAATGATATCAATATATAGGGATTTTGATTTTATTGGAGAACTGATTAGTAAATATAATGATATAAAGGTTTTTATTAAGAATTAATTAAAGTAGGCCTCATAGTGCAAACACACTGTCTGGAAAGAATGTGATACAAAGCTGAGATGACAATGTGAGAGTAATAGTCCTAGAATATTGTTATGGGTTCGTGTGGTGCAGGTTTTTTTGGTAGCAGGGGAGGGGGCTGCAGGGGTGGCTCCTGTAAGAAGCTGCTGGAACCTCCCCCGGCTCCAGGTTGGATCTGCCTCTGGCCCAGGCCAACCCAGTCAGTGACGGTGGTAACGCCTCTGGGAGAACAGATTTAATAAGGGGAACCTGCAGTGAGTAGGGGGATTGGAACGTGAGAGGAACACCTCTGCTGATACTGAGGTCAGTGAAGAAGGAGGGGGAGGAGGGGCGTCTGAGGAGGCTGATGGCCCTGCAGCCTGTGATGAGACGGCAGGCTGTCCCCCTGCAGCCCATGGAGGTGAGCAGTGGAGCGGAGGCTCCCCAAGATGGCCATGACTCCATGGGAAAGCCTGCGCTGGAGCAATGTGTGACTGAAGAACAGCCCACGGAAAGGACTCATGCCAGGGAAGTTTGTGCGGAACTGCAACCTGCGGAAAGGGCCCACGTTGGAGAAGCTCATGAAGGACTGTCTCCCATGGGAGAGACCCCATGGTGGAGCAGGGGACGAGTGAGGTGTCGTCCCCCTGAGGAGGAAGGAGCGGCAGAGACAACGTGTGGTGAGCTGACCTTAACCCCCATCCCCTGTTCTCCTGTGCTGCCGGGGGAGAGGAGGGAGAAAGAACAGGGAATGGAGCTGAGCTGGGAAGGCGGGAGGGGTGGGGGGAAGGTGTTCTGATGCTTGGTTTTATTTCCTAGTATCCTTGTTTTGATTTGATTTGTAGTCAATTAAATTGATTTTGTTTCTTCCCCAAGTTGAGCCTGTCTTTTGCCTGTGCCCATAAGTGGGGAGTGATCCCTCCCAGTCCTCATCTTGACCCACGAGCCTGCCTTTGTATTTTCTCCTTATCCCAACGTGGCCAGGGGCAGGGGGAGTAAGCGAGCTGCTGCGTGGTGCTTGGTTACCAGCTGGGCTGAAAGCACAACATATATATAAAAATATATATACATATATATGTATAAGGAGTACAAGGGAAATCTATTTTGGCTGCAGGGTGACCTGGTGCCCTATAGTAAAAATTAATTTGAAACAACCAGTTAGTAAGTAATTTTATACTGCTGTATAAAATGAGAGTAAAAAATGAAGTAGATTTTGTATTAGGTAAGGAAGCCTGTTTACCATTGTCACAATGTCTTGCTATGTCCATAGGATAAGTAATCCATAATTTTATACTTAAGTTCTCCTGTGTATTGTCAGTTTCAAAAATCACAAAATTTTGAAAGTTTTATTTTAGAAATAAAAAAAAGAAGAAGTTTTAGTTTAGAAATAATAAATTGTGTTTAGATTAAAATTCTGAGATTTACCTACTAATTTTGTGGAGGAAACCAGAATTACATGATATTAAGGACAAAATAAGCATAATTTAAACAGGGATTTCATGTTTGTTTCAACTCCAGGCAAAGTTGCATCAGACTTTTAATGAATGATGACTTGGTAGAGCAGCTAAGGGGATACTGGGAGAAGGAATAGAATAGCAACATGACAGGAACAAGAAAAGGATAGGGGAAAGGGAATAATTCTTTAAAGAAAATTAAGGAAGCAAGAAACAAAGGAAAATGTGTCAAAAAACATGTTTATAAATGTTTGTTGACAAAAACATGAGTAACCTCACAAAGATAAGAATAACCTAGCAAAATATTAAAACATGAGCATTCACTTAAAAAGAGTTAACTGAAATAAATGCTCATGGAAGTGCAGTTTATGTATGGTTAAGATCTAAATGATTAAAAGGATGGAACACAATGCAGTCTTCCCAGCCTTTTAGAATAACAGAGCTTCAGATTTGATTATTTTCAATAAATGATTCTCAGTTTCTATGTAAGTAATAAGAGAAAGATTTTAGCAAAGGAAGGGAAAAAGTCACCAAAGCAACTCATATTGTATAATATATATACATAACTGGGCAAGTCTTAACCCTGTTAATCTACAAAATACGGAAGATTCTAGAAAAAACTTTTCACTACTTTGATAGTCTGATGGGCCTGAACTTGGCGATCTTAGAAGATGGAGTAAAAAAATCACCCTATGTTGTGATACACTGCAGAGTATTTACTCTGTTCTTTACTAATGACCTGGAAGCACCCACACATTAATTGCATTTATGGATAATGCTTCTGATTAATCAGTTAAAGTTTGCAAATCTCTCTGATAATGCAAAACGTTATTTTGTCCTAGATGCCAAATATTATTTTAATAATGCTACATGATATGTTGTAGATATGATAGCAATAGAACATTAAAAAATCCTTGGAGGGATTAAAAAATGTAGACTAAAATAGCGAAAATCAACACATCTGAATTACACATCTACAGCATACCTACTCAATATGGTGGAGTTGCGCATGAAGCAACAATGTACAAAAAGACTTCAAGGTAAGAGAGGACAACAAACCAGGCGTCAAACAGTTGCAGATTTAGAAGTGCATGACAGTAGTTGGGAGAGCTGAGTTAGCTGTAGTACTCCCATTGCCTTCCTCCCCTATTAACGCTACTCACTGCAGCAAATGCACCTCTGAGCTCATGAGAAGTTTAGAACTGCAGAGCTGTGCAGCCATCTTTCCTTCAAAATAAGGCTCTTGAATAGTAACAGTACAGGTACTAAACTCTAGGGAAGTGCAATTACTAATAAGGATTCCCTTATTAAAAAAAAAAAAAGGATTTAATACTCTTTTATAATTTTATTAACTTGTCTGAAAAATGTCTAATTCAGTGTTTGAGAAATTTTTTTAGCTCTTTAAGAAATGCAACACCAAGATGTGAAAGTAATTTCCAAAGGTAGTTCACACAAGTATTAGTCACTCTACTTCTGGATTTAGGCTGAGTTCCCTGAATAATTCTAGCTGTGAAAAAATGAATTCATAACTCAGTGACAAATTTTTTCATCAACCCATTGATCAATATACAAAAATTTAGAAGCCTTGTAAAAAGATTGATTTTTACCTCCCTGTTAGAAATTCACACAGGAGGTAGAAGATATGGACTCTAGTCTTTAATTAATGATCAAACATAAAAAGACCAAATAGAAAAACATAAAGACCAAATATAAGATACATTCTCACAAAAAATATCTTGTTGTTATAAGGTTAAAGAACCTACTTCACATGAACTTATTTGATTACTTTTTCTCTTTTTCTTGGTGGAAATAAAAGACTGCAAATTAGTAATCTGATTAGTAAAAGAAAATTATTTCTTGCTTCTTGTTCTTAGAGTTAATTCTTACACTTGCATTTCTACTGCCTTATTTTCTTTTTAAAAATCCCCAGGCAGAAGCCAAATACTTTTTTTTAGTCAAAAAATATACCTTAATCTTTTGTTATAAATACATCTATTCATAAACAAACCACTTCTCTGTATATAGAGAGAAGTTCTCATCAAAACAAAATAGATGGAAACCGTTGATTTTGTTTAGATTGCACCAACATTTATGTAATTTTTCCTGTTCAGCATTCAAAACAGAAAATAAATTCTTTTCCTAGGCCTTATTAGGTCAAAAAAACTTTATTCTGAGAATGTTGTCTTTAAGCTTTTAATTTTTTTTTTTCCTTGTCATTAGTAGGAATCTGAATTGAAAAGTCTAGTTTGATCTAGTTTGTATGAGAACTGTGTTTTCATGGTCCTCAAAATTACCTGAAGGGCTTATGTCAGAGAACTGGTACAAAGCCTCACTACAGGTCTAGTTACGTATTCATACACAATAGTAGTTTATACCATCAATTGGGCTATTGCATAGGACTGTACTACACTTCCAAGTAATTTAGTAAGACTTTTTCCTCCTGCTGTACCCACTCAGATGTAAATATATAGTAAAAACAAAATTCAGCTCCTTATCTACTATAATGTCTTAGCTTAATTACAGACAACAGTGCAGTGATTTGCAAAGGCTGATCTAGTACTTGATGTTATGCATTAACACAAAATATATTACATGTAGATGTGAAAATATTCCTGTTTATAGGAAGACTAATTAGTGGTTTCCTAACTAGCCATCCTAAAACACCGAGAGTGTTACCAGTACCAATCTGTCTCATCTAGGACTAGCTCAAGTCCCTGTATCACGCTGTTGCGCTAATTAGCTATACCCATATTATGGTACTTCATGGTTAAAGGAAGTATTCCATTGGATATTCTGTTTCATCAGCCATAATATATTAAAGGGTAACAGTGAGTGAAATGTCTTTTACAAGACTTCAACGTCTAGGACTCAATTCATTTGCCATCCCCATAAGGCCTTTAAATCTGATGTAGCACCTAAAAAAGACATAATTTTTTGGTTTGACAACTAGAAGCCATGTGAGGCACCTTATGACTTCCTAGATGGTTGTAAGCACCTATGTTCAGACAACTCTATCAAGTTGCTAGAGTAGGTGCTGATATATGAATGAGTTGTCCATTGTCCTTAAGTTAAATGGGGTGAAAGAGATATCATTCAACTGATCCATTTTGTACATCCACATTAGGACAAGACAAATCACATCGTACATACACCTATGTCTCGCCACTGTCTCTAGAAGAAATCTATATGACTTGTTCAGTTCAGACTGTATACTATATAGTCAGAAGTTAAGTGAAAGGAATCCCACTCATCATGATTTTCTGGTATGGCTAGTTGTTTTGAAAGATCTGTTGTTCATAAAGCAACCTGCATGGCTTGACACTAAAAGCTTTTTCCTGTTTTGGGAGAAATGAAATGGTAGATTCTTAATAGAACATGGCATCAAACTTTCTATTCTAAACCATCTAGTTAAAAGGAGAATCTGGTTAATCTTCTGAAGAGCAGACTACCGGTTTCACATGCTAAATGTTACAGATCTTTGTATTTATATTAAGCAGTGGGAATATAAAATGTCAGTACATTTAAAAAATCATGATTTGCCAGGTGTATGGTATCGACATAAACTTCCCTTCCTATAACAAACAAATTCCCCATCAGTAGAGGACTTTTTTCTACTTTAATCTCAATCTTTGATTAAACTGACAATCTCCAGTAGTACTTCAAGAAGAGGACTACAGCAAATATGTTTTAGTGAGTCTCATTAATGCCAGCTCTTCAAATAACAGTTTAAATGGGAACAAACAACATTTTTTTTTAAAAAAAGCAATCAGAAGTATATGAAAGTGCTAGGAAAAAAGCATCTCAAACTGAACTGAGTTATGAATTTGTAGTTTTAAAAATTTGACCCCATGCCATAAGGAGGAATGAAGGAAGTTCAATCAAATTTCCTGTTGTGCTGTAACCCTGGTGGGCAGCTAAGGACCACACAACCACTCACTCACTCTCCTCCCCAGTGGGATTGGAGAGAGAATTGGAAGGGTAAAAGGGAAAAAACTTGTGGGCTGAGATAATGACGTTTTATTAGGTAAAGCAAAAGCCAAGTGCGCAAGCAAAGCAAAGCAAACCAAGGAATTCATTCACCACTTCCCATGGGCAGGCAGGTGTTCAGCCATCTCCAGGAAATCAGGGCTCCATCACTCCTAACGGTGACTTGGGAAGACAAATGCCATCACTCGGAACACCCGCCCCCCCCTTCTTTCTTCTTCCCCCAGCTCTGTATGCTGAGCATGATGTCATATGATCTGGAATATCCCTTGGGTCAGTTGGGGTCAGCTTTCCCAGCTGTGTCTCCTCCCAACTCCATGTGCCCCCCCAACCTACTCACTGGTGGCATGGGGTGAGAAGCAGAAAAGGCCTTGGCTCTGTGTAAGCACTGCTCAGCAATTAGTAAAACATCCCTGTGTTATCAACACCATTTTCAGCACAAATCCAAAACATATCCCCATACTAGCTACTATGAAGAAAATTATCTCTATCCCAGCCAAAACCAGTACATCTCCCAGTATTTCTGAAATGTAAACTATACCTAAAATATCTCTTATTTTCCTTTTTTTGTCCCTCTGAGTAGTATGCAGATGTCAGTGCATGTATGCTATATTGCTTAAATATTGTATGCAATGCAGGTCATAAAAATCATCTATTATTTTCTTACCTTAATCTGCTGATATTACATCTGTGTTGTGAGCTGTAGTGGGTTGACTCTGGCCAGCAGCAAAGCACCCAGATATCCACTTGTTCACATCCCCTGCAGCGGGATGGAGGAAAGAATCAGAAAAGCAAGAGAACTGGTGGGTTGTCATGGTTTCAGCTGGGATAGAGTTAATTGTCTTCCTAGTAGCTGGTATAGTGCTATGTTTTTGAGCTAGGTATGAGAAGAATGTTGATAACACACTGATGTTTTCAGTTGTTGCTAAGAAATGTTTAGTCTAAAGTCAAGGTTTTTCAGCCTTTGATGCCCAGCCAGCAAGAAAGCTGGAGGGGCACAAGAAGCTGGGAGGGAACAGAGTCAGGGCAGCTGACCCAAGGTGGCCAACGGAGTATTCCATACCATGTGATGTTTTAGGAACTGGGGCGGGTGCATCGCCGCTCGGAGACTTCCAGGTGCGTCGGTCAGCGGGTGGTGAGCAATTGTGTTGTGCATCACTTGTATATTCCAACCCTTTTCTTGTTACTGTTGTCATTTCATTAGTGTTATTATCATTATTAGTTTCTTCTTTTCTGTTCTATTAAACCGTTCTTATCTCAACCCACGAGTTTTAGTTCTTTTCCCGATTTTTTCCCCCATCCCACTGGGTGTGGGGGGGAAGTGAGAGAGCGGCTGCATGGTGCTTAGTTGCTGGCTGGGGTTAAACCACGACATGGGTGAAGTAAAAGATGGTTCATTAAATGAAGGAAAAAGAAAGAAAAAAAATTCCAAACCAACAAGTAATTCACAGGCAATCACTCACTACCTCCTACAAGCAGATAGGTACCTAGCCAGTCTCCAATCAACAGCTACTTTCAAAAGATCAAACTCCCAGTTTTTATTGCGGATCATGACGTCATATGGTATGGACTATCCCTTTGGTCAGTTTGGGTCAGCTGTTCAGGCTACATACCCTGCCAAGCTCTTGCCCACCCCTGGCATACACCCTGGGGCTGAGAGCCAACTAAGGAGCAGTGAAAGCCTTGATGCTGTGCAAGCACTGTGCAGTAGTACCCAAAACACTGGTTGTTACCAACACTCTTGTGGTAAAAAATCTAAATCACAGCACCATACAGGCTGCTAAGAAGAAAGTTAATTCCATTACAGCCATACTGAGCTCAGGAGCACAGTACAGATGCTGCAGTTTCATGCAGAATGACTTTTCATGGCAAATAATATTTAATAAATTAGTTAATTCCTTATAGATGTTTTTCTCTTGAATGTTATGAAAGTTTCTTCAAGACATTACTTCCTGTTACATGCTTGTATATTGTTTTTGGAAAAACTCATTCCAGTTCTAGTAGTAGATACTGGTAAACATTTGGATTTCCTAAATTCTACCAGTTTCTTATCACATAAGAGTAGTCACAACAGTCTTTTTTTTTTTTTTTTTCCTTGGTAAGGCTACTTATGATTCTTTTCTTATGAAATTCTAAGAAGTAGCATAAACTCCCACAGATGAAGGGATCTTTATATTGTTCTTAATAGCAACACTATAGTAAGATTTCTTAAGCCATATGTCCAGCGTCCACACTGAAGTCTTGGTTTGCCTGTGTTTTCCACCAGTTATGTATACACTTAAACACAGATCTCAAAGCTTCACAGAATATGTCACAGAGGCTAAACAAAGTGGCTGTAGTGAAAGTTAAAAATGCAGAAGCAGGACATGAGGAGAATTAATTTTCCAGTTCAGTTGCTGAAGGAAAAATTAAGAGGAGCGAAGGGAAGAAAAAAACCTACAAACCCCAGCATTTTATTTTAACACAACTTTTTTTTTTTTCCTTCTTTATTCTTGTAGAAACAATGATCCAGGTATCATATAGAATCAGTGAAATATTTTTCTTTCCATTATTTAAGGAAAATAAGGCAATGAAAATTAAAGAACACAGCCAAATCTTTCAGCTGCAATATCCTCCTGCTGCTCAGCTGCCCAACATTTAAAGCATTCACTACAACGTGTCATACCCCAGGCTGATATGTTATAGCCTCAGTTGTTATTTTTTACATAATTTAAATTATTATTTAGTGATCATGGAAGAATGACTCTAAACCAGTGGTCCTGACACATATTAGAAAGACAAGAAAACCAAGTTTGATCTGTAGAAAAAGTATTTGAACTTATTTTCCAACTTTTTCAAGACTGCTGAAATTAATAAGAAAAAATATATTTTTATTTTTTCCTCCTAGAGATGCCTGTTATTTTTGACACTTAACTTTTTTTTTGAGCTGGAGACAGATCATCGACATGATCTTTTTTTATTAGACTTTCACTTCAGAGATTTCTAGAGTTTCCAGATTCCAGTCTATACATCAATAAGTACTTAAACATTTTAAATCAGTCTTTTGTGAAAGATATTTTCACCAATTGTTTTGAATTGTGGAATGAAACAATGAAGCTTATATAGGACAGCATAAGTGTTGATTTAGCCAGGATGAAAACAGAAGAATGTGGTGAGTGAAAATTTGAAAACCATTTGTTCTGACACAGCAACATCTAGTTCTCCTTCCATCTTTTATTCCCAAAATGTTTTCCTTTTTGTGCTTTATTCCTTCCATTGGCAAGCATAGTGTTGACAATTCAAGAAAAAGAAGAAGAAAGAAAATACAATTTATTTCTTTTTCAGGTTCCCTAAATTCTTTTTCCACTATCTTGGGATACTCATAGATGTTTTAGATCCACTTCTTCTTTCTTAAGATTTTCGTTCCAGCTTCTGGTGACATGATAAAATTGGTGGTTTAGTCTTTTTCTGCACCAGTAGTTCTGTCTCTGTTAATTAAGGCAGGTTTTTCTTATCTTGTCATATAGAAATCCTCATACCTTATTTCACAAGATAAAGTGTCAGGAAAAAAAAAAAAATTTCAAATGATATGCCTGTAGTTTCAGCAGTTTTTCATGTTTTTACTATATAAAGTACTATTATCAAGAGTATCAGAGGTCTCTTTATCAACAACATCAGAAAGAGAATTTTGCACAGACATAGCTCTCCTAGCTACAGTAAGCAGAGAAACAGTTGCTGTTAGAAATGCAGAGGACTGTTCCTCTTGTAAGTGTAAATGTATAGGCAGATATATCAGCATTTCATCAGTTTTTTAAGAAGCCAAACGACTTAGACAATGCTGCCTTTCAATGTTACTTGAAATGGCCTGGGCGGGGGAATCTTTTTTCATTTTTGCATAGCACTAGATTCTGTTCTCTTCATAGTGCTGATCTCTTTCTGCCCAAAAGAAATCTATGTTCAAAACAAATAGTAAACTTCTAGAACTTAATACCTGCTTTGTAGAAAAGACTAATTCCTGTGCTGCTTCACCAGTGCAAATCCTGTAACATGTATGTTCTATAGGGAAAGTTTTGCAGAAGACAAAAGAGCTTTTCATGGCATTGTTATGGAAAGACTGTTGCCTTAGGGTTAACTCACTGTATAATACCCTGAACTGGTCAAGAAGAAACCATGGTGTTGTGGTTTCAGGTCAGCTCAGTCGGTAACAAAGCACCACGAAGCCGCTCAGTCACCCCCCACCCCCTCGCCTGGCCACGTTGGGATGAGGAGAAAATACAAAGGCAGGCTTGTGGGTCGAGACAAGGACTGGGAGGGATCACTCCCCACTTATGGTCACGGGCAGAAGACAGGCTCAACTCGGGGAAGAAACAAAATCCATTTCATTTACTACAAATCAAAACAGAAACAGAACACAAGGGTATTAGGAAGGGAAACCAAACATCAGAACACCTTCCCCCCACCCCTCCCGCCTTCCCGGCTCAGTTCCACTCCCAATGCTTTCTACCTCCTCCCCCCGGCGGCGCAGGAGAACAGGGGATGGGGGTTGAGTCAGCTCGCCACACATTGTCGCTGCCGCTTCTTTCCTCAGGGGGAAGATTCCTC
>VYZV01020520.1:5236-17900 GCA_013401275.1 Pandion haliaetus | reverse complement strand
GGGGGGGTGGTTAATAATTAGATGTTTGGTCAAGCCTCAGTAGTGTCTTCCCCAAATCCTGGATCTAGGCTCCAAGGAAGCAGCAAACTTCTCCAGATGAGAAGTCAGGGTGGCAGATGGGTGCCTTTATCCCCCACAGCAGGGAGTCACCACTGCTATCACTTGACATTTCCAACTGGTGCTCCTCTGTGGCTCAGTGTCAGTCAGCCCAGATGCTTTGCTTGAAAGCACATCCAGCTCCTCCTCCTCAGCCTTAAGGACAATGAACCTGTTTCACNCAATCTCTCCCAGACTGATCCTCAAACAGTGTCCCCTGGTCATAGAAATCAAAACTTTGTAACTGACACCAGCTCTGCAACTTGTAGTTGACATGCAGTACCAACCCCATCCTCCTCACACCCTGTCCCCTCACCAGCAGGACTGAGGAGAAAACCACCTGCGTCCCCATGTCCCTGACTATTGATCCCAGAGCTCTGTAGTCAATTTGATACTCTCCAGATTTCCCCTAGCAGTATCATTGGTGCCCACATGGAAGAACANGTCAGTCAGCCCAGATGCTTTGCTTGAAAGCACATCCAGCTCCTCCTCCTCAGCCTTAAGGACAATGAACCTGTTTCACAGTTGCAAGCCTTGAGGCAGAACAAGAGCCCTCCTCTTGGTGCTAGAAGTCACCACTTTCCAGCCTTTGCCTTCCTCTGAGTTTCCACTTACCATTCTGCTTGGGACAGACTCTGCCTGTGTCTCCACTACAGTAGAGGTTCGGGGGTCTGAAGCCGTAGGGTCTCTAAGAAGATCCTGTCCATCTCTCCCTCTCATCTTCTTTGGTTCCATTCAAACTGTTCACTTCCTTCCATAACTCCTCCACTTCGAAAGGGGACCATGTCTCCAGCCTCAGAGAGAAGCCCCAGACACTCCCTGCAGCCTTGGACTCACAGGACTGCACCCACCATCTGAAGCTCTCTCTGGGTTCAAACCTCTGCCCTGGCAGGGATAGCTGCTCCAGCACCTGCTACGGAACATGCCCTGTGGTGTGCCACAGCCACACCTGAGAATGTTTATGCTGATTATGAACTGAGATGAGACCACTTCTTTGCACCCCGCTGTACCTGTTAACTGCACTTTGTTAGCTACACTCTGGGAACTGTGTTCTTGGCCTAGCTTTTATATTGGCCTTACCCTAGCACAAGCTAAAAGGGTTCTTGACCCTCCCTAATTAGGTGTCAGCTAGAACAAAGGTTGCAGACACCCTTGGGTCAAGGGCAGTTGATTCGGCTCATCAGAGGCTACTTGAGCTTCCTTGGCTCCACATCTCTGTGGCACCCATTGTCTTCTCCTTACCTGGTAGATGTGTTCTCATTCAAGACTCTACAAAATTGACAGACAGGAGGCTGGAGCAAAGATAACTTTTCCTACTAAACTCATATTCATAGACAAATAACTTCACCTTCCTATTATTCTGTTTTCAACCTCTCATTATGGATTTCCAGTCTGGTTTATTCCCCGATTTCAAACATACTGCCATAAGGACTTTCTCTGTTAGACAATGCCTGGGAAAAATGTCCTTCCTAAGATGAATTTACTAGATCAATTTTTTCATGGTTTTTATTGAAGTACTTTCTCTTCCACACTTAACTAAGTGACTTATATTAGTCCATTCTGTTCTTGTGTTCTATTGATGTCACCTCAGAAAGCATGCCAGCTGAGCAGACTGATGGGTTTTATTTATTTATCAACTTTCACAAGATAGATTTACCACTGTTCATGAGTAACTCCCACAGATTTTTTGCTGTACAATAATAATAAATGAATGGGGCATGACTCTTCAACATTTTAATGGTTGTCACATCAGAGATGAAAGGTTTTGGTTTTGGTTTGTTTTTTATTTTTAAAGACAGCAAAGTTTAAGTGTACAAAAAAATACAGGCATTTACATTTCTATTTATTCTAACTTTGGTTACTGTTGTCCAAAACTACCATCTTCAACCCCCCAATTCAATGGCACCCAATCCTGGAGAAGTCCTTCTTTATACTGCAGTGTTATTGATATCTTTTCTGGGCATGTCAAGCAGTGTTTCCATTCAACATTGATAAAGCTTATTGGACCAATACCTAACTCATTCCCAGCTTCCTCAGGAACTGCAGACTTAGCATCCTTCTATGTTGTCTGAATGATGTAATCAAAATAGGTTTCATGGCAGTGTCACCAATTCTTTTAATTCAAGAACAAAGTAGTTAGAACTCAAAATTACGATTTAAAAATCTTGCCTTCAAATCATTCTTCTGCTTTAATATGTTCTGTTCAGAAAGACAATGTAAGCTTTAAATCCTGGGTATCACTACTTTGGAAAAATTAATAGTGGGAAACCCACAGAGCTACTGAAGCAGAAACTGAACCACAAATGTCTTTTCTTCTGAGTGACAGCTCAAATCAGTAAGCTAGAAAGTCGCACACATGCATATTCTCTCCTTTTCTTTCTTTTTGTCTTTGGTCCAAAAATCTTTGATTATTGCATGAAAAATTGAATGGTTTCAAAAGAAAGAAGTGAGAATGTCCTTGATCTGTGTCTGTGTCCCTCAGGCAGGGAAAGACATTTTACGTGTACCTCATATGAGTATTCAACTAACCACTAAGTGATAAAAATGGGAACAGAGAAGTACCTTCTAAACTAAAGGAATTTTATAATGTTATAAAATACTGTTTAAGTATTTGAAAGAAAAAAAGGTTGTGAGTGTCATGCTTTTGGAAGGGATTCAGAGGTGCAAATCCCATAGCAGGAAAGTACTTCTCCAGGAGATACACCTTAGGCACAGTCAGAGAGAAGGTCATACCTGTGTCCTCAGATATGACCCCTTCGCCTTCAGTGTGCTACCTTCTTCTCATCATCCAATGCTTCCCAAATGTTTCTTAGAGATGGACATTAAAAGCCAAATCCAGATTACAGACTATTCTTTAAGGTTCAAAGTTAAAATTTAGGTGTTACAAACGCTGCAATATATATTTTCACTTAAAGTTACAATAGGAAATGGGCATGCTTTGCTGCTACTTTTCCCATGCTCTTAGCTCCCCCTGGAATATTTTAAAGCATAGATCTAGGCAAGAAATTTGGAATCTGATCAAGTGGGCTGTCAAAAAATAACCCAAACATTTAATCCAAGTTTTTGGTTGGTCCCATCTTAATTAAACAGCTGTTCTAGAAAGGACTTGTCAATTCAGCATGTCATTATTTCTCCTTTTGAACATCATACAATATTTTATTTAGTAAGAGACATTAATAAATATTGGAACCTGTTTCCTTCCTAGCATTATTTCATTTATCTTGGTGGAAGTATTTAATTTAGCACCAGTTTAGACATTTCTCTAGAATGTTTCAATGATAAATGCTAATCAGTTACAAAATATCTCTGAAACTTAAGATGTTATGCACTCTAGTGTCTGTGAAATTAGACAGTAGATTGGCACCAGTCTAATAAGCATTCAGGATCATACAGTTCCTATGTGGTCTCCATAACCGCCATACTTTCAGTTTATTACTATTTAGAGTAATATTTTTCCATTAAGCATGAAGGTCTTGGAATCTGCAAACTAGCTTCAAGACTTTGACGTATAGCATCAGGTACTCATATTGTTCAATTCAGTTGCATCTGGTCAATGACAGTTGCACCCAGCCTCTTTGCTATAGATAATTGACTTTGATAGCATTGAAATGAAGTGACAGGATGATAGCAATCACTGTAAATGACATCTTCTGTCATTGCACCTGAGACAAAGTATTATTAACTTGTACAGTATATAAGAACTTGTAGATAAAGTATAAAAAAATAGAGGATTACTTTTTTCAGGCTTGATCTTAATGAGGAAAATAAAAGCATATGTCAGAATTTTTCTTTTTGTGTGGTATATACTTCTACATTTTTCTTATATAAAATTATTTTTTAATATGATGTACTTTTAACATTTATTCTGTAGATTTATAAGGTGGAAACATTAAAATAATCCTGAAACAACCTTTTTCTGAATTGGCAGGCATCACCTCCACGGCACAAAACTTATTCAAGCCATAGAAATGCTCTCCAGGCACACCAGGAAACAAGTCTAATCACAGATGAAAGAGATGTATGTAAACAGTATAGATGGAGGTTTGAAGTCAGCAAAGCTTCCTTTATCTTTGCACTATACCAGGATAATTCCTCATATTCCTGCCCAGTCTTATGTGTGTCATCTAGACTCTCTCTGGTGTGTGTTGTTTTCAGCTGGATACAAGTGATTACAAAAAAGCATTATCTTCCTTAAGATACATGAAGTAATATTCCTTAATTTTTTTCCAGTTTAATTTTGCTTTCCTTCACATGATTTCCTAAGTCAGTAACAGTTTCACTTCCTCTGTGGCAAGAAGAGTTAATTATTTACAATTCATGGCTGTCAGTGTTTATATCACTCCCACACTGAAGGAGCTGAGTTGCTTACATCAGTTAAATGTAGTTAGTAATTCCCTGATTAGCATAAATACCCACAACCAGAAAGTACAGCCTTCTTTCACTGTATTGAAGGCTCTGTACTGCTGTCAACTCAAGCAAACTGTTAAACCCTGCCTCTAACAATTTTTATCTTCTTACCTATCCAAGGGAACTGCGGTCCACTCTTTGACAAGTGTTGCACAAAAGGCACTTTTCCTAGCACTGGGGTGCTTGCTCACTCTACTCATTAGTAGAAGACTAAATAGATTGTTGTTAGGGTATGTGTCCAGATAGTCAACCCCGACTTGAAGCTATGCTAACAAGATAATGGCATAAGTTGTTAAAAGATGTTAAAAGTAGTAGCAAAGCAAGAATATTGCCTAGGCAAGGAGAACCAAGAAAAGAATTTGAGAATATCAGAAACGAGAAGTGTTTTGGATAACAGAAGGGAAGAACAGTCAACAGAATTGCTGACTAAGGTAGAAATTACCAAATTATCATATTACAAATACCAAAGAAGTTTACAAAGTCAGCAAAAAAACAGAGCCAATGGAGAAAGAGTAAACAGGAGGTTTGTTTGTTTGGGAGGCGATGAAGATGGCAAAGGGAAAGAACTTGGGATGGGAAAAGCATGTAAAACACAAGTGGAAGAAAATCCTGTGATCGGTGTTGTACAGGTACTTGCTGAGGATCCCTGTGCCTGATCACTTCAGAAGAACAAACCTGCTGTTCTCACCATATGGGGATCTGATCTAGGGAAGTTCTGGAGCGCTTTCTCAAATGCTAATGCGGTATTGCCCAGGCCGAATGTCCAGAAAGTTATGAGGGTCACTCTGTGGAAGCAAAGGAAAATGGAAAAGGGTAAAATGGGAGTGTCCTGGTTTTGGCTGGGATAGAGTTAAGATGTTTCTCATTTGTCTTAGCAGGATTTTATCGATCAAGGTACCAACAGTCCTCACCCGGGTGACAGTCCTCTTTTCTTTCTCCCAAGTGTTTCTGATTGCTGTCCCTCTCACATTGCAATGTTGGAAATCATGAAGAACATGAAGAACACTCGTTATTACAAGTTCATTCTGCACAACGCTTTTCCAAGCTGCAGGATGTTTCAGAGCCTTGCAGAACTATTTCCCATTGACAGGGTGTCACGGTTTAACCCCAGCCTGTAACTAAGCACCACACAGCCACTTGCTCACGTTCCCTCCAACAGAGGGGGATGGGGGAGAGAATCAGGAAAAAAACACTAAAGCTCATGGGTTGAGATAAGAATGGGACAGCAGGACAGAAAGGAAGAAAATAATAACAATAATAAAAATACAATAATAATAATAATGATAGAAGAATTGGAAAATACAAAACAAGTGATGCACAATGCAATTGATCACCACTCTCCGACCAATGACCAGGTAGTTCCTGAGCAGCAATCCCCCCAAGCCAATNCCAACAGAGGGGGATGGGGGAGAGAATCAGGAAAAAAACACTAAAGCTCATGGGTTGAGATAAGAATGGGACAGCAGGACAGAAAGGAAGAAAATAATAACAATAATAAAAATACAATAATAATAATAATGATAGAAGAATTGGAAAATACAAAACAAGTGATGCACAATGCAATTGATCACCACTCTCCGACCAATGACCAGGTAGTTCCTGAGCAGCAATCCCCCCAAGCCAATTACCCCCAGTTTATATACTGGGCATGACGTCACATGGTATGGAATAGCCCGTTGGCCAGTTTGCGTCAGCTGCCCTGGCTGTGTCCCCTCCCAACTTCTTCTGTCCCTCCAGCCTTCTTGCTGGCTGGCCATCAGAAGCTGAAAAATCCTTGACTTAGTCTAAACACTACTTAGCAACAACTGAAAACATCAGTGTGTTATCAACATCCTTCTCATACTGAATCCAAACCATAACACTGTACCAGCTACTAGAAATAAAATTAACTATATACCAGCTGAAAACAGGATACAGGGAAATAAATGTCATGGATGTGGGGTATTTTAACAGTTTAATTATGTTTTCCTTTTACTCCATACTCCTGTTTCATTAACAGAGGTGGTGAAAAAAATTATAATGAAAAACTTCTCTTTCCAAAATCTCAGACAATACCTAGTTTTCAAAAAATGCATTTGTACCAGTAGCTGAATGCAATTAGTAAGAATAAGGGAGTTTATAATAATGTTCTTGTTGACAAAAGCTTCCCTAAAATATATATTTGATTTGTTAAGATTATGTCTAATAGCAGCCTGTGCTTATTGTCCCATAGTGACTTAATTAAAAGACAGCTGAACTCTATAGCATGCTGCCTAACTCAGCCCTCAAATGAATTTGCCAGCTTTTCTTTCTACCTGTACATAGACAGGCATTCGCGAGTGTCTGTTTGTGTGGTCATTCATTCAAGCTGGTGGTGTGACTGTTCTGGGCCAGGTAATTATCTCATGGGTTTAGAGCAGCTGGGCAGTCCTACCTGACCTACATGTGGGATTTTACACTGCCATGCTTTAAGAGGGGGTACCTCCTGTAAATGCAACCCAAGCTATAGTAGAAACTATGACGCTGTTTGGGTTTGTTTTGGTTTTTTAATTACTTGATCCTGCAGTCCAGCTGAGCTTGGGAGTGGGATAACCATATATAATCTTATCGTTAGAGCAAGTGCCATACCCAACAGTCATATGAATTTGCATGTAAATATTTGACTTGAAAGCGAACATTAATTTTACATTTTTACAAATGTGAAACAGCAGGGGTTACTGCTCTGGACTGTTATGTTTATTGACTATTGCTTGTTTTAAGAAAAATAGAGCATTTTCTAAATAGAAAGGAAAAGGAGGAAAAGTAGAAACCTTTCTGTTCTTTACTCCTTTATTTTTCCAAACAAGGTTGTTTTAAAATGTCATTTTTTTTAATTTATTACCAATGGATGTTCACAGAATTTCTCACAACCTATTTCTTGTTGACCAAAACCCACAAAATAAAAAATAATATCTAAGACTTCCTTCATATAAAAGATGACAAAATATTAAACATATTTGGAAAACAATGTGAACATGTATCTTACATAAAACTTAAATAATGAAATAGTAAAAAAGACATATTTCATGTCTTTATATGTATGAGCATAAGTACATGCATGAATGGATGGATGTGAGTAAGTCTAACTAAATAGTTACCAGGGTCAGGTAAAGGACCAGCAGATCTGAAATGGTAGGTTAAATCAGGAAACTAAATATTTGTTCTCTCATTTTTGTCTTCTCATTTATTTTATAAATGACCATTTCTGTTATCCTTAATGAAAATTTTAATATGTCTGGTATTTACAAGCACTCTTGTAAATTCACTACTTTGGAGTTCAGAATTAGGTACCTTGAAGTAATGTGAATATAAACACTTGATCTCCCTGCTGCATTCCATCTAAGCCACTCTATCTTCCTTTTTCAATGTTGTTTGAATGTTTTTATTTTATTTTTTCCCCTCCCACAGACAGCTCACTACATTGAAGGAAGGTTGACTGAGGCATGAATCTCTTCAGAAGGAATCCACATGGATCCTATTGCTAGGAAACCAATTTCTTTTGTTTACAGCACATTTGTTTGGAATTGTCACACCCATATTGGCATCTTGCTTACAGCTGCAGATTACATAGTGATATCAGGGAAGATGACAAAACCAATAGTCTTAAAAAGTAAAAGCCAATGAACATTAGAATTCTCCCTTAGCCTAGCTGTGTTACAAAGGGCTGAGGGCATTGCAAATAACAAACCTGACAAATTACTGTGTACTGCTATTAAGAAGGTCTCTCAATCCTGTAACTAACTTCTTTCTTGGAAAAGTTTAGAATGTGCATCTTGCATTTACTATAACATTTATGGGATTAAAAAGCACAATATTTGGAGCTCTTTATTATTATTGATTGATAGAAGTTATTATATGAACTAGTTTTTATTCATTTGGCAGCGATAAAGCTTAAATCCCCTGCAGGATTTTCAGCGTGTTTCATCCTATGAACATGTTTAGTAATCAATGATCTAGACTCCTCTGCACTGTAAAAAAAATTAATAACTGGAAAGGGTAGCCCCTGCTCTAAAGAGCTCATGGCAACTAAACAGACGAGGTGGTCAAGTTAGACAAATGGCTGTGGTGGCACACAGGGTAGTTGCAAAACAGACTGATCAGGCAATAGCTTCACCTTGCCATGTGCTTAGCTATTTTCCATGCTCACTGTAATGGCCATGACCATTTAATTTCCCTTTTTTAAATAATTAAACTATTGCAGAGAGCTCCTGAATTTAATGACATTGCATCTCAGTCTTTTTAAACTGTTGTTATGGGTTTGTGTGGCGCAGTTTTCTTTGGTAGTGGGGGAGGGGGGCTGCAGGGGTGGCTCCTGTAAGAAGCTGCTAGAAGCTTCCCCAGCTCCAAAGTCGGACCCACCTCTGGCCCAGGCCCACCCAGTCAGAGACGACGGTAGTGCCTCTGGGAGAACAGATTTGAGAAGGGGAACCGGCAGTGTGTGGGGGTGGGAACGTGAGAGGAACACCTCTGCCGATACTGAGGTCAGAGAAGAAGGAGGGGGAGGAGGGGCGCCTGAGGAGGCTGATGGCCCTGCAGCCTGTGGTGAGACGGCAGGCTGTCCCCCTGCAGCCCATGGAGGTTCATGGGGGAGAAGATGGTCATGACTCCATGGGAAAGCCCGCGCTGGAGCATTGTGTGACTGGAGAGCAGCCCGCGGAAAGGACCCGCGCCAGGGAAGTTTGGGAAGAACTGAAGCCCACGGAGAGAACCCGCGCCAGGGAAGTTTGTGAGGAACTGCAGCCCGCAGAAAGGAACCACGTCGGAGAAGTTCATGAAGGACTGTCTCCCATGGGAGGGACCCCACGGTGGAGCAGGGGATGAGTGAGGAATCTTCCCCCTGAGGAAAGGAGCGGCAGAGACGATGTGTGGCGAGCTGACTCAACCCCCATCCCCAGTTCCCCTGCACCGCTGGGGGGAGGAGGTAGAAAGCACGGGGAATGGAGCTGAGCCGGGAAGGCGGGAAGGGTGGGGGGAGGAGTTCTGATGTTTGGTTTTCCATCCTAATATCCTTGGTTTTGATTTTATTTGCAGTAAAATCAATTGATTTTGTTTCTTCCCCGAGTTGAGCCTGTCTTTTGCCCGTGACTGTAAGTGGAGAGTGATCCCTCCCAGTCCTTGTCTCGACCCACGAGCCTGCCTTTGTATTTTCTCCTCATCCCAACGTGGCCAGGGGAGGGGTGTGGGGTGAGTGACCGGCTTCATGGTGCTTTGTTACCGGCTAGGCTGAAACCGAAACCACGACAACTGTTATAGTAATCCAAAAGCTATCTATAAAGTGATGTCACCCATACTTATTTCTATCATTATTACTATTACCAATTATTTTCTGTTGTGGTGAAAATGAATTGGAGTTTGGAATTGCCTGTTTATATGTGGCAACATCATGTTCTAACCAGGTGTGAGTTTTAGCCCATGTAAAAGATGACACATTTAGGCTAACCTAGTTTAAAACCAATAAAAAATGCTTTGGTCCCATCTATTTTGTGTTTTGTTTTTTTTTTTCTTTAATATAACTCAGTTTAATTGTAACTAACATCGGCAACAATAAAACCTTTTTTTAAATTCCATTGTTTCTCTATGTGAAAGATGATGTTTATTAACAACAACAACAACATTTTCCCTTATGTGGAAATATAGGTGAAACTGGCCAGGAAATTAGTGTTAGAACATTTGCTTTTATTACCAGGCTAGTTTTGTCACCAAGGAACTTAATTTGCTGCCTGCAGTGGTATTCTTTTTACTTCTTGTCTGCTTTGTCTTTCTTTTCAATGAAGATTTGTTAGCTAAGTCAGATTTACAATCAGTGGGAAATGAATCTGAGAGGAAACACAGGAATGTTTCATTATTATTATGTTTCAGTTTGTCATGACTATTGCAATCTTTTTCATTTGTCTTTTCTTCCTGGTGTTTTCTCAGCTGAGACACCCCTATGCACAGCAGTGAAGTGAATCTCAGAGCATCAGCCTGAGAATGATGTGTTACATTGACTAGCCAAACTATTCCATACTTCTTTATTCCTTTCCTTCTCTCTTCCAAATATTCCTTTATCTCAGGAAAAGCAGAAGTTAACAGTGAAGACAAAATAATTAAAAGCTCAAATAATGTAAAAGACAGCTAATGGTAGCTACCATTAGAAACCAGAACCACCTTGGCTCTGCTTGCCCCCCAGCCCCCATTTATTTTTAGGAGAAAAAGGAAAGATAATGAAGAAACAACCAAAAAAAAAAAAAAAGGAAAACATTTTCAAAAATCTCATTCAATTTTTCAGCGGTTCCCAGAATCTGTGAAGCATAACTCTGTTTCTTGTTTTTCTAAGTATTCTTGAAGAATATTTGTTAATTCATTCTAAGCTATACAAACTTTGAAAGCACATAAAACTAGCTATAGAGAGGAAAAAAAACATTTTGACTAACAGTAAATTTTAAGAGATGTGAGCTTATTCTCAGTGAAAAGCATATAGCTATCAAATGCGAAACAAGTCTCACAGTTTTAAACTACTTAAAACTTAATTTTGAACACAAACTTGCGTACAAAAACAGATTTTAAAATATTAAAAATATTTTCAAATAAGCTACTTAGAGTGTAATGGAATATTTGGAAATATTTTGAAATACAGTGAAATCTGAGGTATACTCAAACTCTTTCTCCTACTCCTGTTTTCCAGTTTGGCCAATGAATGAAGAAAAAAAAAAAATCTACAAAATAAAATTCTTCTGGTCAGAGAAGCAATTTGTTGGACTTCATTTGAAAGAAGAAAACCTTAAAGAAATCAACTGTTTATAATTATTGGCATTTTTCTTATGTGGCAAAGACAATTTTTGAGCAAGCAAACACCCATGATTTTTTTTCAACTTATTTAAAACTGAAAGATACTTTCTAAAAATCTGTGTGATCATTTTCTGACACAGCTCTGGTTAAAAAAGAAATTCAGAAACACATAATGACAGTTTCAGAATGAAAATTTGCCATGTCAGAGCCTTGACCTATCCCAAGTTGGAAAAGATAATAAAAACATTTAATTATTCTTCAAGAATGAAAATGTAAAAGGTAAAATAAAGTTTAGAAACATCACAATGAACTTACAATAGTGTTTAAATTCCCCATGATTAGTATGGAGAGATTAAATATTTTAGCCTTTTTGACTTGGAACAGAGATAGTCACCCAAAAGCTTCAATCACTTTTGGAGAAAAGTGAGATACTGAGGACGATAAAAGCATGATGCTTCCCTGTAGGGGAACAAGAAAATTGAAAAGTTCCCTATAACTGCACAGTAGTAGGTACTGTGTAAGACCAAGAGTTATGATGAAGGAAAGGGATATTGTGTGCATTCCTAGGAGGTGACACTGCATTATATGAATGTAAGAAAGTGTTACATAAATGATTATGATGTGTATGAGCAAAAGAAATTAGAATCAATACTGTAGTATCTTTCTGTGGAGGTAAGTCTCGGGAGTAGAGGGGCTGCCATCACCTCTAAATCTAAAAATTTTGAATGAAGGGTTGTGGTGAGTTTTTTTCAGCAATAGTCACTGTGGTGGCTTAGGAGAAATAATCTGCTGATATGATTGACTGAATGGAGACCATCACCTTTCCTGCACAGCACCACCTGCTCTCTGCTGCATCTTGCCTTACACATTTTGCTACAGACACTCTTCAGGAAACTGTAAAGGCCTTATGCAAAGCCTGCTGGCTCCCCCGCATTCACTCACAGGGGTTCGTGTAACAGGATTTCCACAGTGTCGTGGTTTCAGCCCAGCCGGTAACAAAGCACCACACAGCCGCTCACTCACCCCACACCCCTCCCCTGGCCACGTTGGGATGAGGAGAAAATACAAAGGCAGGCTCGTGGGTCGAGATAAGGACTGGGAGGGATCACTCCCCACTTGTGGTCACAGACAAAAGACAGGCTCAACTTGGGGAAGAAACAAAATCAATTTCATTTACTACAAATCAAATCAAACCAAAGATATTAGGAAGGAAAACCAAACCTCAGAACACCTCCCCCCACCCTTCCCGCCTTCCCGGCTCAGCCCCATTCCCAGTGCTTTCTACCTCCTCCCCCCAGCAGCACAGGAGAACAGGGGATGGGGGTTGAGTCAGCTCGCCACACATCGTCTCTGCCGCTCCTTTCCTCAGGGGGAA